>RDPX01000042.1:1098411-1138425 GCA_003991215.1 Morbakka virulenta
TACTACTACTACTACTCCACTACTACTACTACTACCACCACTACTACTACTACCACTACTACTACTACTACTACTACTACTACTACTACTACTACTACTATTATTATTATTACTACTACTGTTATAATAAACTTATTCTTATATTTCTTTCCTTTTTGACTGTTTGTTCAGCATCGATGTTGGGTCTCGTACGCACATAATCAATACTTGTTTACTTTATTTTTGTTACTGTCAACATTCTCACACCAAAGGTGATGTTGGTGGTAGTTGTTATCATATTATTCCCATTACTGTTATATATACTATTATATTATTATTATTATCATCATCATCATAATCGAGTCGTTACACATCATTTGAAGGTGACGAACGCGCTGTCAAGTATCGATTTTGCTTAAATCAACCCACATAACCCTCCAACCTCCAATCTTCTTTTTCCTCTATTTCACGTTATGTCTTTCTCTAGCAAGTTAACCTGAAGAGAGTATAATACTTGTTGTTTCGGTAAAATTAGACGTATGGATGTAACCAAAAACTGCATTTGGTTTCAAAATTTTACTGACTTATTTTCTTAGCTATAAATTGCACATGCCTATGAGCAATGTTGTTACCTTGTTGGTAAAGATTGATCAGTAACTACATATTGTCTTAATCATGTGGTTTTTATCTCTTACATCTTTGAGTTATAGATCTTTCTTCACTCTATCATGTAGATGCAGCCGGTAATTCTCTACCCGTAATTAGTCTGATAAAAATAGACTTCGTCTCAGCATCGGATAAAGGTTCATCAGATTTTCACATAATTTTTAGTGTCAAGTATGTCCTCTATCATGAGGTTTTCATCAAGTACATAATTGCGTGATAAGTCTTCTCTTGGTTTGTTTGATGTGTTTCCTATTTCATTATCGGTCTTCTCTTCATTAGTGGAATATTTTCGTTACTCCCTTCCTCGTCAACAATTTTTGACTTAATGACCTTTATCCTTAAATTTGAGAGCCAATTACGTTAGTTTTGTGGTGATGCACAGCCAGTCCATCGAAGTGATGTTCGAGTGAGGCGTTTAAAGCCTCACTCGAACGTTTAAAGCCCTGTGCTTATCTGACCAGCAAACCCAATAATGGCATACAAGGCACAAGTAACCAGATGGGTGTGCAATAGGAGGTAGCAAAGTGGAAAAGTAACAACTCTTGTGTCTCGCAGGAGGGGCGATGCTACCGACGAGTATCGCAAACAAGAACATTATACAAGGTAATAACACTTTAAATATTACCTGATTTGCCTGCTAGACGAATGTACTTTTATACAGTGAAACTTGGCTACAATACCCCTTATCTACTTCCGTCCAAGAGCAACGATGTGCGATGTATGGGTCCTATTACGGGGAATGCTCAACCGGCTAAGGTCAAAGACCTGAAGTACAAATCTGGGGTATTGAACACCAATCTTTAATGTAGCTCAATTCATAAATTTCAACACCATAGAGGGAGTATTCGATTGTTTATTTATTTATTATTATTATTATTTAATAATATTATTATTATTATTATTATTATTATTATTTTATTATTATTATAGTTGCTGTTAGTATCATTATTGCTTGCAAACGATTACTTAAATTCTTTATTTTTTATTTACACTTACATAATCTCGAATCTGTGAACATAACGATCAAGCACATGTCTAATATTATTTACAACTGCTTCAAGATCTAAAAAGTAATGAAGGAACAGCTTCAATGGCAAAAGGAAGTGGGTTTTTATATATGCAAACATATCACGGTCATGAAATTGAAACTGAAATTAAAAGACCTGTGATGAAATTATGTTTGTGTCACAGCTTATACAGAAAAACCTTCAACAGATGAACTCCACAGGCTAATATGAAGGAGAAAACTACAAGAGTGAGTTAGATAGTAAAGACAATGAACAAAACGAAGAAGGGAATGACCAAGTGAATGAAAATATTGTGACTGAAGACGCAGACCTTACGGAAGCAGACAAAGAACTAGAACGATATTTTCAAACAGAATTGAACAACATGGAGCATTGCACTCTGATCCATCTGGAACCGCGAGAGAAACTTCCAAAACTCAAAATCAGCAATGAAGTCGAAAAGAGAGCCAATAACATTATTAAGCTATACCTACCAAACGCTGCCACTATTCCAGAAATTACAGATATTGTATATGCAATGGGAAAGTAGTAGCTTATGCAAGTGGGATTAAGCAAAAAGAAGTAAACCAGAATGGCAAAAGGAAAGCAGAGGGAGGAAATAGAAGAGAGCGTAAACTACGAACTGAGATGAAAGAGCTGAGACATAATATTGCACGGACGGCCAATGAATTGCATCGGAGAAGACAACAAAGAAAAGCAACGAAAAGAGAAAAAGTTATTTTAAAGAAACTAGCCCAGAGTATGAATGGAAGAGAGACAACGACCCTCAATCTGCAAAATGTGAAAGAAGAGTGGCTTGATAAACTACGTTACAAGAAGGTCAAATTAAAAAATTATATTGAAAAGGGACAAAGGAAGAAGGATAATATCATGTTCCAGAGTGATCAGAGAAGCTATTTTTGGAAACTTGAAGGAGCAGAAAAACTAGGTGAAATGCCAGAAATGGAAAAGTTTTTCCAATTCTTCAGTGGAATTTGGGAGCAGAACGAGCCCACACCAAATATGCCGTGGATGGAGGAAGTGAAAGTTGAGTTGAATGAAAAAGTAAACGTTATTGACGAATAGGAAATCATCGAGGAAAAATTGAAGAAGGAAATAGCAAAGAGAAAAAATTGGACCGCTCCAGGAGTATACAAAACTTTTGGTGGAAGAAGTTCTAACCCGCACAAAAAGCACTGGAAAGAGCGTTTATGGACACTTATCAAAACACAAGGATGATACCAGAGTGGTAGCCCTCGGAAAGAACGGTGTTAATACCAAAGACAAGAAATCTGAGTGATAAAAAAAACTATCGTCCAATAACATGTCTTAACACATAGTACAAAATTCTTACAGGATTAGTAGCGAAGTACATGAGAGAACACACAATGATCAATGAGATCTGGTGACCTTCGTCCCTTGGAGCAGTGAAAGGGGTACCAGGAACAGTGGACCAATTGATAATTGATCGATGCATTATGGAAGAAGTAAAGCAGTATCATCGGAACTTGGTAGTAGCATTTTATTATTTAAAAAAAGCCTATGACAGAGTACATCATTACTGGATGATAAGGGTGTATGCATGGATTGGAATACCGAAAGCTGTTATCAGATTGCTTAAAGAGTTAATGAATAAATGGAGGACGCTGCCACTAACATTATGAACACGCGTCTAGAAAAGATGGCTAAGTAAAGACAGTTGGCGTTTGAAATGAGAAAATGACAACCTGACTACTATATTAAGGTTTTACCTGTGATAATTTGCGCCCTTGGAGTTGGTATAAAACAAGTGACGACAGACATAAAAATATTTTTGAAAACGAAGAACTTTTGCTTAGGACAGTTACGGAAATGCAAAAAACAATATTAATAAATAGCGCAAAANTATGACAGAGTACATCATTACTGGATGATAAGGGTGTATGCATGGATTGGAATACCGAAAGCTGTTATCAGATTGCTTAAAGAGTTAATGAATAAATGGAGGACGCTGCCACTAACATTATGAACACGCGTCTAGAAAAGATGGCTAAGTAAAGACAGTTGGCGTTTGAAATGAGAAAATGACAACCTGACTACTATATTAAGGTTTTACCTGTGATAATTTGCGCCCTTGGAGTTGGTATAAAACAAGTGACGACAGACATAAAAATATTTTTGAAAACGAAGAACTTTTGCTTAGGACAGTTGCGGAAATGCAAAAAACAATATTAATAGATAGCGCAACAACAATTCGAAAGGTGTTTTCTGGAGTAATACAAGATATTGATTGATAAAAATAAACACGTTATGAATAGAATTTTGTTTATTTAGTTTTAGAATTTTTATTTGTTTCTTAGTTTTATTACACAATCTGATTCGAAATTTTCCTTGCGCTCAGTAAGGCTGTTTTGAGAATGGTTGTTTCATGCATCAGAACATGTTTTGTATTTTTAACTAGCAATATTTGGTAGTTATTTATTATGGCTTGTACCAAAGCTTTATTCATTCAATAATAATAATAATAATAATAATAATAATAATAATAATAATAATAATAATAATAATAAAAGCACAATGACAAGGTCCCAGGAAAGATCAACATAACTGAACTCCAGAGGATTGTGCTCGAATAATTAGCCCAAATCCTTCCTAAGTCCTCTTAATGAAATGAAGAAATAACATACCTACCCGATATAGTACAAAACAGAATATTAGAGAAGAATCAGAGATAATGATAATAGTAATATACATGATTAATACGTAATAAATTAGGAACTTCACAGACAAGAAAAAACATGAGATTCTTGGCATTGCAAGTGATTATCTGTCTATGAAGGTACTATCTGTAACTGTTTGATTACAGAAACCTATTTTTTTCGGGTGTGAATATAATTGGGCTCGTTTTTAACGCAAATAATACAGTTGTAAAATAGCTCAAAAAACAATGTTGAAAATCTCCTGAGTGACAAATAATCAAGGACTAGGGCAGCCCACATACCGCTTTCCTTATCTAAAGTTTTTGATCTTGCCATCCGGCAACATTACCAATAATGATTACCCATTCAAATCTCCAATATGTTCTACACCGACGAATAGTCGAAAAATCTTCGCAAGCAAATATTCCAGACGCTATTCTTCTCAATTACCTCGTCAAAATAGGAAATAATTTTCACTGTAATGTTCCACATACCTTTAAACTTGACGGTTTTCCTAAGAAAACTTAGGTCAAAATATATGTCAAAATATAAAGTGGATTATCATTGTTAATATACAATATCAGAACACAAATTCTCACTGGTTAAAATAGTAGGATCTTATGTATACTAACATTCTAGTGAATGGTAAAACCTACATTGAAAGTTGAATCTTTCCTAAGAAAAGATGGCTCGAAAGAATTGTGGTCTACAACTGGTGGGTATAAAGGGGCAAGATACGCATTATTCTCCACCATCTTCCACAGCTTAATGCTCCTCAAAGTTGCCATACCTCACGAAAAGCTAAAAAGGTGGTTGGAACAAAATAAAATTTAAGTAGAACTTGCTACTTAACTTTTCCATTCACATTCAAATTTTTGTGGTCTTTATCAATTTTCCATTAGAATTCACACTCAAAAGTACCTTTGAAAACAATTTTTCCAGTCCTGGATATACTTCCACAGGGCGACAAATTCATAAATGTCGATAGTCCCAGATCTACAAAGCAAACATTTTAATACATACACAACACGAAATGAGACAGAAAATAATTAAATCAATAAGATATATATAGAAAATTGTATTTATAAACTTTAGAATTCAAACCAAAAATATATTTTTCGTTGATTTAAATTATCATCACTATGCTGTGTGAACGTAAAGTTAATTGCCGACTTGATGAATACGGAAATCAAAATAAAATCTGAGAGTTACAATTTACCATTCCCTATCGAATATCGTAGAAAATTTACAAAAGATACAAACGATAAATGATTTTATCTTAAGCAACTGATAATTTATAGTTGACTGATTGGTAGAAAGTGGCTTACATCTTTTTCTTCCACACAGGTTTCAATTTCATGTGTCAAAATTTAATAAAAGGTCGGGACTTTCATATGTCACACAAAAAAATAATTTAATTACTCTTAAGTGCACTTAAACTGTATCTGCAGCTATCCTGCCTCTCTGCTCTATGACCTGAGCCGCTGGTATTGTTCTAAGCCATACCTATGTGCTGTAATATGATCTTTCCCCTAAGCATAACATTCAGCCAAATTAGTTATCCTATCCATCTCATTTAAATTTAAGGATATACAGCAGAACAATTACACTTGGAACATTGCTTATGTCATACTATCTTGAGTATTCTTTAAAGAAATTCTATTTGCTTTCTTTGCTAAAGTTAAGATACTGACACTAACCCCAAACTTATTCATTAATTCAGTATCCCATATTTTTTAATACAGCAACAGTAGGTCAAAAGTTTACTCTGATTTCCGACAATGACTATGCGCAGGGCCTATTTATGGTCTAATTGCAAATGACAAAATGAGCTAAAAAAGGCTTTTGAAAAAACACAACAAAATGCTCTGCTCATCCTTCAAGTTGATCATAAGATTACAAAAGTTTAGCTTTTTGCTTATAATCTGAAAGGTTATTTGTTTTTCATTAAATTCAATATCGGTAAAATTGAGCATGAAGGATTTCAAATAATTATCTCATGTTCGCTAGACACTTTGTCCGGGAGTTTTCAAAGTTGAAAGGCCATCTATCGGACATCTCCTAAACTGTCGTCTTACAACTAAGCTGAATCTTCACAAAGTAATCTTTAAGTAAACCAGCTAAGGAAAATCAACTCATTGATTAAAACCGTGAATAACGCAGCAACCGACGTTACGATAAGCAGGCCTCTTCTCTGTTAAGAGGTTCCATGAAACATATGCCAGTTATATTTTCTGTGACGCCAGCAAAAATATGACAATCTATAACTACTATTTCATAAAAGGGAGGCCAACTTGATGCATTTTCAAACCATATAGTTTTATACTGCCACAATGAATTTTTAACAAAGGTAATAATGATCCTTGTTAAAAAAATAACCGCTGGGTAAAGTATTATTTACGAGAGAAAAAAATAAGATGGTAAGCACTTTCAGTCTGATGTTGTTGGGCGTCACATGTCAAATCATGAAAAATACAAAAATGGTGAACCAACGTACCACAATATTCTATAGATTGCAGTGGAAATTAAAGCAAGAAAACAGATACTGAATTGGCAAAACAGAGTAAGTCGACTTTTTTTTTAATGCTATAGCAAACAGTACCAAAATTGCATTAAAAACAAAACACCTCAAAGGTCTTTGGTTGCTGGCTACAATTCGGGCCGTAACTGAGTACCTCTTCCAAATTCTAACTGCATCTGAGTGAGCATGCAGATCCTTACAAGCAAAATCTTGGTTTATTCCGTATATATGCATTAAAACATTGGAGTTTTTACTAAAAGATCTTAAAACCGATAATATAGGTTCGATTTTTTTAATGGTTTCTATTTGTATCCCACTAACTTACAAATAAAACAAACTAAAAACCAAATAAACACATAATCTTTGTTTTATCAATGTAAAGATGTTTTTAAAACATGAACAGCTGTATAATACAAAAACCTCCATTTATTTATTAGCATATTTATTTAAATGTTCATAGTCTTGTTTGTTGTCTAGTTTTTCATAATTATAATCACTATCATCATTATCCTTCTCATTATTATCGTTAAATTCATTATTACTATTATTATCAACAATAACATACTACATTAAATAACTGTATCTGTATCTTCGGTGTCCAAAAAGAACAGGTCTCCTTTGATCAAAAGAAAATATCAACCCTGCTTGCAAATATTTTAAGTTCTCCGTCTTACTGGTTATATTCATTGCTTTTGTGAATATTAGTAATTATTATCGTCACTATCACTATTATTGTTGTAATAATTTACTGTATTACCAAGCTTTTGTTAGCGAGTCAATGGTAACGGCTGTTCCGTCAAGTTAAAACAAGCAGCCCAGAGTCCTAATGTTGCCTAATATTCTTCATTTCCTTCGCGTTCCAAGCAGTATTTACATTTCACTTTTACGGTTTCTATCCCAACATTCTTAACATTTTAGTTAAAGCAGCTTGTTAGCTACCAGATACAGCCCCTGAGTTTCTACCACCACTATAACACCAACCAGTTAAAAATCAGTTTGTTTTTTTTGTACATCAGTACATTGAATCACATAACTGCATTGTGTGTGCTCGAGTCCACAAATGATGAAGGTCGTCTAGGTTCAGCAACATTGGCTGTTGGATTTACCCATCGTCGGCCTGCCTAGGTCATATTCTTCAGAAAATATCCAAGTTTACTGGGCTGTCAAATTATTCGTTCAGCTCTCTGTGGTGTTAAACAATCTTTCATGTCTTTTAATCTACATAATTATAGTATTGCCGAGCCTTATGTTTAACCTTCATAGAATTTTGAGTACTTTGTTTCAAGGTGTACTTTTAGCTGCAGGCTACTGCTATTCATTTTTAGCTTAACTTTAAGTTTCTTCATTGTTTGGAGGTTATCAATATATTTTTCAGTTCATTAATTAATCAGTCCATTAATTCAAAACATTCTAAGTACAAAGTGACACCAAACCATTGAAGAGTGTATTGCACAAGATTATCACAGTTCGCTCAACAGAAATGGAAACCATCATAGGAAAAATCGCGCATCTCTTATCTGTGTTACGATCCCTCTAAGAATACACAACAATACTCAAAATGGCTTTAAATCATTTACAGTTATGAGAAAATTAAACGATTTAAGGGAACCAGCTTTCTTCTACAAATTCGGGTTTAGATCACAACAGGGACCCTGGGTCTTTGACGGAGCAAGACTTAAAAGGTGGGTTATACGCATTTTCCATGTTCTCATACGTATAGACCCAACTTATTTCCCCTGTAATCAATCATGGGTGTGCCACAAATGTAACTTTTTCCACTTTTGGAAAAATTGTAATTTTTTTTGGTTTATTTCTCGGGCAACGTCAATCTTTACCAGCGCTCCATTTCTCGTCAACAAAGTGTAGTCTGGAGAGAAAGTTCATGAGCTACAAAATCTTCGAGAAAGATGACCCAAGACATGAGAAATGAACGGCAACAAAGTATCCATTCGTGCGACTTAATGCTTAAAGTAGTCACATAAAGGCTCCCTGGTATCTTACCAAAAAGCTCCAAAATTTTTGCGCAGTTTTAGGACCAGAAGTCAAGGAGGTCACGATATCTTGCTTCTACATTTCAGAAAGGCATAAGAAAGGATGAAATTAAAAATTTGGAGTGATTGGATGACTCAATTTGAAGCAAAAAATGTAAAAATAACAATGATGGCGAAGCAAAACTCCGCAAGCACCAGAGAACTTAAGTACCAATGTACCAAAATATGCTTTTTTAAGGCTTCATGTCCAGCTCCTGACATCCTCCTATAGAAATATCGGTATTTTTTAAAATATAAAACAAGAGGATTTGCAAGGGAAAGCATCGAGTCATTACATAAGCCAAATTGGTCTGATCTGGAAAATACATCTCCTAACGACACTAGCTTGCAATGAAAATAATACAATAAGAAATACTATTGTGCCATTTTGTTAAAAAACCCAACCTGCTTAAAAATAAAACGTCAAAAAATTCCTACTAAATTCAGTAGCGTCGATGTAGCCACTTCGACGCTACTGAATGTAGTTCAATCCCAAAATGCTGACTCAACAAATTCAACAAATTGGTGAATTCGACTGTAGAAATGGTTATCATAGGGCTGAACGTATTGAAAAGAAACGGCGAAATTTCTGTTTTTGTAATTAAGCCATGTATCAGTCTCAAAACTACGAAATCTTAAAACCCTATTGTTGTTGTGTTTTATCTAAACATAGTATGATTAAAAAACATTTAGTTAAATGCTTCTTCTACATTTATGTGCAAGATTCCAAATACTTAACATCTGGTAGATTAAAAGAATTCGACTACCTATTGCGATTTATTAATCTCAAACCTCTTTGGTGAAGAGAAAATCTTAACAAGAGTCAAAGAAATTTAATGATAAGGCTATGATAAGATCGTTTACCAATCACTGACTTGTTTTCGAATTCACTCAATGGCATTAAGATGACACATAAAAAACAAGCCAAACAGCACAACATTTCTTCGAGCAAAATCTAATCACAGAAATAACAGGACCTTTTAAGATAAAAGAATCAAACAATCCAAGAAAGAAAGCGTTCTTGGGTTATATGTAATTAGACCAGTCAGCAAAGACCCATCCTACTTTGGAAAGAGAAGGGAGATGGAAAGAAAAAACCAATTAACTTTAATAAACGGCTCTTTCTTCATAAACGGTCCATCCATACTAGTTAAGAGGTTCTGAGGCTCATGAAATTTTCCCAAGGAAATCAAATAAGTCTTGCCCGGATTAAAAGCGATACATCAATTCCCAACCCACTTTAAAGTGAAGTTTAAACGAATCTTCAATTTTGCAGCAATTTCCTCCTGTTATACGGGGTGTTAAAGGTACCAAAAGCCATCGATAAGTAGTATGAGGTGTATAAGCTACAATATAAATATGAGTTTAGTTTAAACTCCAGCGAGGAAAACCCGACTGAAAACAGAACGAGTAGTAGGGTACATATCAAGAACAAATAGCAAGAGGTGCCTGTGAAATTTGGGCTTTGGAGTGGATGCACTTAATGCTCCAAAAATTTAAACTTTCCTGCAATAATTTGACTCTTATATAACAGGCTATTCTTATTTACCTGTCCTTGTCAAACATGCCAATCATTAGCCTACATGTTTCAGCATTGAAATGACTCCAGTTGTTATTGAGAAGTGCTTGCTGCAATTCATCTGCTGATATCCCTCCACTATTGTCTCTGTCAACTGACTGATGAACATAAAAAACGAAAAAGACCCTTGGAAAATGAAGGCAAAATGGAGACATGATAAAAGATCTACCTGTGAAAAAACGTTAAAAGAATTAACCATGTTAAAAATTAAAATTCCCTTAAGAAACCTAACATGTAGTGTCGGTAATGTGTATAATTTCATAACAGACTTGCCCGCATTATCATATTCTGCTTCCATTATGGCAGAGCTGCTCTGTTCTGCCATAACGGTCGAGAAAAATAGGCGTAGGAAAAAACCCAATGAATAAGGGCGGGGCAGAAAGGTTATTATACCGCTCAACTTCTTTGTTTTCTGGCCTCTGTGTATTTATCTATTGTCAATATACCCCTTAAGTCACAAAACTGTCTTTTTGTTGTTTGCATTTTATCTGTGAATGTTGTAACACACGTTTCCCCTCTAAAAATATAAGAATCGTTTACTGTACCCAGAGCTTGGTTAATTTTACAGATTACAGAAACTTTGTTTATAGCTTGCCTGGTGGCTAAAGTAAAAATGTTAATACTGATTTTCATGTTAGGCCTTTGGATACAAATAACGGTATAACATGCCTTGATTTTACATTACCTCTGTACCCAGAAAGGTGTGAGGTGGAAGAGTTAAGTTCTCTCTTTTTGTAGTTAATTTGACTTGTCGTTTGGACAACCGCATGTACAAAAAACTTCTCAAGGAAAACGTCTTAGTCATAAGGAAGATAACACCCATATACCTTCCGTACACCTTTTTTTGGCAATAATTCTCTTGTTAACACATTTTTTATAAACCACTTGTATGTTTCAGCAGTGACAAGGAAGCTGGGGTTGTTGTGTCATTATTTTCTCTTATTAATTTCCATTCCATTAAAACAAAGCCTGTGTTAAAAGTAATTAAACAGTACTTAGTAATTAGTAGCTAATCAACAACATGTTTCATCAGAAGTATAACTTACTAATGTGGAAGTCCTAAATGACTGTGATTGGCAAATATTCTAAAAGAACTGTGATTTTTACATCATGGGGATTGGGGAGAGTAGGAACGTCTAAAATTTCTACATGCAAGATCCTTTTCAAATAATGATCTGCTGAACAATTATCAATTGATCTAATTCCAAAAATGTCACAGAATAAATTTATAAGCATGGCAGACAAGATGTTGTTTACAGATTCAATTCTTCTAATGTCACCAAGACTTCCAACATGAGGCTCACTATTGTCAGCTCAGAAAAAATATTTCCTGAATGTTTTTCAAGAAAAGCAGCATGCAATTTATTCAAATCCCTGTGAAGATTTATGTGAATAGCCTTGCCTATTTAGAAATCTGGTGTGGGTAACAATATGCACAAGGGGGCATAAGGTAACATTATATCATATGTAATATATATAATAAGACATAAATACAACGTTCTCTATGTACTTAGGGAATGTCTCTGCTCCAACATAAAAATGCACAACCCTTACCTGAAACCATCCCCATAAAACTGGATCAATACCTGGTGGGCATTGTTGTCCCCCTCTAGGAATATTCCCTTGACCATACATGTATTGTTGCTGACCATATTGTTGATTGTAGCCTTGATATCCTTGTGCAGGTTGCCCATATGTAGGGGGTCTTTGCTGAAAACAAAAAAACCCACATAGACATTGACACAAATATGCTAAAACTTCTATGAGAAATTCAGTTATTCATGCAGGCTATTAAACACAATATACTAGGAAATGCCAAAATATGGTAATTGTCAATTTTGAATTCCTAACAAAAGAAATAATTACTGTAATTGGTGGTGAATTGTTTCTGAAAAATAAAGAAATTAAAAATTATTACATATCAAATAAAAAATATATAAATATATAAACTAAGAAACCAAGTAGCTAACTAACTAACTAACTAACTAACTAAATGTATAAAAATATACTGTTAAAGCCACATAATTTGTTGGCAATGCATTCCTGTTGAAACTTCACCTTGTTTTAAAGCATTGCTACAAAAGGTCTTTACAAATATTGTTAAATTAGTTAAGGCACAAAGAACTTATACATACATCCTCACAACAGAAGATGAACTTATAGGAACTGGACATATTTTGTCAATAAACATTAGATCGACATCAAATACAACTATTTTAAAGCCAGGCCTAAACCAGCTTTTACATATTTAAGAATCCTGCTATTTACTAACTGCTAACTACCATCAGGTTATCCATGACAGCAGTATAAACAAAGGAAAATTGAATGCTTATACATGCACAATAAACAAATGGGTGCTGTGACAACTTCTCCGTGCAACCAACAGAGTACAAAATTCCATTTTACAACAATTGGACAATTAATGCCTTCATTACATTAATAACTGCAACTTTTTACTTATTTATTTAAGATACCAGGACCATCTGGCTATATAAAGCATTAGCTTTTTTGTATTAGTATGCATCATCATAAATGGAAATTGTCATATTTCAATACCTGTAAACACAATATACAAAAATAATTAAGAAAAACAAAAATTAGCCCTGAAAACAGATATTAACAGAAAAGCAAGTATCTTCATACACTAAAACAGTACAAATTACACCCACCCACTTATGCTTGTTAAAATTTTTATCACCTTAATACACAGATTAAAACTTATTTTCAAAATATATTACATATAATATATATATATATATATATATATATATATATATATATATATATATATATATATATATATATATATATATATATATATATAAAGCTTTCGATTCGGTTATCCGTATTAAAGTGCTCAATACATAAATGCAGAGCGTAATATAAGATATAAGTTGGAAAGAACCAAAATCAAAAGGACTGTGTAGTTTTTTGATNATACACTAAAACAACACAAAATACACCCACCCTCTTATGTGTGTTAAAAATTTTTTAACATATATACACAGAATAAAAATTATTTTAAAAATATATATATATATATATATATATATATATATATATATATATATATATATATATATATATATATATATATATATATATATAAAGCTTTCGATTCGGTTATCCGTATTAAAGTGCTCAATACATAAATGCAGAGCGTAATATAAGATATAAGTTGGAAAGAACCAAAATCAAAAGGACTGTGTAGTTTTTTGATTCTTTCCAACTTATCATATCTTATATATATATATGTGTGTGTGTGTGTGGAGCTCACTGCACTGATGAGCCCACAAAGGGCAAAACGGTACTGTCTGCAGATTGAGTATATATATATATACACATATATGCAATACAAAATGTGTAATTAGAAATTTCAAATCACCTATGAAAATAACTATATGAGTCCATGAAATCAAAATTCAATGTAAGTGCAATAAAAAAGTTCAGTTTACATAGTGACCATCTAATTTTCACAATGAGAATATTTCAGGCTAAAGGTGAGTATTCCAATAGGATGGGTAGTAAAGTTTTGGATTATACTATTTTCCTCTACTTCCTCTATTGCACTGAAGGAGTTGTCAAATGTTGGGCTGGATCATGCATTAGATATAGCTGCATTTTGGCAGAGAGCCTATGAGAAGAAACAAGTGCCTATTTCTTAGAACTGTGTGAAAATGTATTTGAAAGACTTATGCATGAGCTGGGTTATATTGGTGTCAAAATGGTTCTTGAGTCATTGAATTCTTTTCTGCTAAGAAGCTAAGCAACTGTTGTATACCCCTAGACTACCATTTGGCCAAATATAGTGCTGTGATGGCTCCAATATAATGAATAAAATTGGGTTGAAAATGAAAATGTTATAATGCAATAGACAATTGTGGGTTTGGGTAATAGGCCACTTCCACTCACCTGTTTTGGGGCAGGTCAGAACCCATCTTTGGTCATATGTTTAACTATACTACCTCTAACATGTTTGGCTCATACTTCTCCTAGCTTACATAAATTCTGATAAGGTGTATTAAAAGGAAGACAGATTACAGATTAGCAGTGTATACCACATCAGTTTTATTTGTAAGAAAAAAATTATCCAACCAAACAATAAGCTTACAGCAATGAGAAGCATTTTTCCATTATGTCTTGAAATATACCTGGCAACCTATATGCTATTTATGTTGGGAGCAAAAATCCCTTGTGGGTGTTGAGACACTGAAATTCCTGAGGTTTTTCACCAAAGAACATTTGCTGGTAAGTCGAGGGTGTGTGTGTCTCATTTGGTCAAGTTCCTATCCCCAAATTACTGAAAGAGCAAGCTATCTGTTTCTTAGATTAGGAATTTGTCTAGTTCTGCTGTAATTTCTTTCTGTGACCTTGTGACTATTACAGATGAAAATAGAATCATTAACTTCCACTATAGGAACAATAGGTGATATCTATTCTGACACTTCCACTGGCTCCAGAATACCATGTTGAACTAAACAACCTAATTTTCTTTATAATCTGTCCATAAGTGTATAGGGGATTGTGAAAAGGTTTAATAATTTTAAAGTTTCATTTTGTTTGCAATGAATGTGAGCATCACACATCTCATTGTACCTAAATCCAGTGGAGGTTTCAGGGTAGCAGGTGGTTACTTTTGTCAGACCCTGCCTTAAACCAGCATTAAGGCAAACATCTTAGCCAAATCAAGCAAATTAACCAAATGCTACTCTCTACTTATTAAACAATGCTGTTTACTACCTACCACATAACATTAAAATGAAGTAACTTGTTTTTTCCTTGTGATAAGGATTTGGGCCTGCATTGCCATACTTCTGTTAATATCTGTTATACTCAGGCTTGGGTACAGCACATCTCAGTGACTGATGGGTTCTATCTTTGTCTATATCAGTATCTTTGTTTCTGGATTTGTATGGCCAATATGTATCCAAGTAATTTAATAATGTAATGACCAAGTAATTTGAATAGCATCTAATCTTTTTATTTTTGCATCATCTTTTGACTTTGACTGCTCACAGAGCAGCCTTTTTTCGGCCCTCTCATATTTGTTCACAAGTTTTAGCATACAGTCTCCAGTTGAGTATAGGTATTTTTGTAATCCAACTGTTTCAGTCCTTTGTTGATAAACATTATGCACAAAAATCTTGCAGATCTTTTGTGATAACATTTGTAAACATCTGCTTTTGGTTGATGTATTCTCTTTATGGTCAAGATTTTCCTGCCTTTGGTATCTAGCTTCTTGATTTCTGGCATTGTCCAGTTTAAGAACTTAAAACTGTAGGTAATCATGGGTCATCTATATGGAATTGGTGATTAAATGACTTGTCTATTATCTGATATCCATAGCCAGTGTTCTTAAGTTCAATCAATATGGGGATTAGTAAAAGGCAAAATAGGAGTGATAATAGTGAGTCCCTCCAAGATATTCTACATTTGATTCTTAAATTGTCTGTTTTGCAGTAACATTAATACAGCTCAAGTAAAAGTTACTGTTTCAAAGTTGCATGCTATATTGCAAAAAATTAATAGAACTTGTTTTGTTGGAAGAATAGAGCAGAATTTGTTGCTTCCTCAACTTGGTTTTCTGCATTATTTTCTTCTATGAAATTTTCACTTACATAATCATCCTCAATTTTTATTTCTTTAATAGTCAACAGTGTCATCCATATTTAGTTGTTCATAGCCATCAATTTCTTTGTCTTAGTTTTGGATACCATTGAAGTCTTAATTTTTGATGAAATTAACCAGGATCAGTGTTTCAAACTTTGCATATTCGCTATCACAATGTATGAAGATGCCATTAAAAGAAGACCTTTCGGTGCAATATTATTGATCATCCAAACATTCTTTTTTAAACATTTGATTATTTTGTTTTTGTGGCTATGAAAAGAGTTGTGTGACACATTGTGGTCAAAATGGATGGCACAGTAAAATCTTCTTCTCAAAAAGGTGAAAGAAGAAATGAATACAGTATTGCTTTTAAACTAAAGGTTGTGAACTTTGCAGAAGGAACTAACTTACATTTTTTTAAATTTCTCTGTTTAACTTCTTCTTTTCCCATTTCATGGGGTTAACAGTTTGACAGAGTTCTCCACTTGGTTCTCTCCCAGACATCTTCCTCCACTAGACCACAGACAGTCATGTCTTCCTTCATCTTCCAGGAGGTCTTCTTCCAGGTACCTCCCAGTTTATTACTCTTCTAAGTGAGTCTCCATCTTTCCTATGACACACATGCCCATACCATCTCAATCGGGATGATGCTAGGACATCACCTAGTTGTCTTACTCTGCACCTCTGTGCTACTTCTTTACTTCTAGCCTTACCTGTCAGCTTTACTCCTACTAAGTAATGTCAGTTTTTATTGGTCAAAATTGAAAAAAAGGACTCCTCTCATTTCAATAAGAAGAGTCCTTGCTGATTAATTTGGCATGTGTTTTTTTGAGACTGAGACAGGGGAAGTCAAGGGGATGAAGGTAAGAAATGAACCTTATTTTCTTTTGAAACATTTTTGCTCTTATAGCTTAAATTTCAGGTTAAAACATACATTCCCCCTATTCCATGATCTTTCTACATTTAGACCTGCAAATTTCTTGGTCAACAAATGACTTTGGAATGATGCTTTTTCCACAATCGACTAAAGTGCAAAGAAGTATGAAGAAATCTAATTAATGTATCCAAATTAATGCAATGCATAAATTTTTTGTTTATTTGAGACCCAACAGGAAGTATGAAAGTTATAGTGCCTCAAATTTTCAACAAATCAAGAGCAAGCTAATTAATAAGCAAATCAAAGTGTGGAGCTATTGAAGTATTTATAAATAAAGTTTAGGCATTCTTGGCCATTTTACTGCAATACCTTTGTGTACACATGTTTATGAGCAAAATGATCAATTATTCAAATTTTGATATAATTAATGCAATATATCCAAATTAGGCATTTTACATTGCCCAGAACCATTTTTCAGTCATTCATTTGGATTTGGCATGTATTTTTCCACCAAGTAGAAAAGTTTCACTCTTTTTCACCAATTATTTTTGATTTTCTGATAAAAAGTCTGCTTGTTTTGTTTACAAATTGGTGTCATTTTGAATCATTGTCAGATGGTCATAATCCTCCTTGTTCTTACTAGCTAATGACTAGACAAGGTTTCCACAACGGACCTTAATTTGTGATATGTAAATAGCCTAAGCTTCCTTGTTTTCTGACTGATTTTCAAAATTCAAAGTCCTCAGTGATCAGAATGTTGCCATTTCTTAAAAAACATTTATTTATGTTTACCTTTATATAATACATATAAAAATCATGTTGTGTTCCTACACTATTATATTATTATTTTTTTAATTTCCATACAGGAAAAAAACAGGCTTACCTCAAAAGCAAAGTGAAGTAAAACACAAACCTTCCTCCCTCCCTTTTAAAAAAAATCCTGTTTGAATTCCCCATCCTGTTTTATTTGAATGGTAAAATTACATTTTTATTATGCCTCAGATTACACAACAGCAGAAGTTTAACTGGTTATATGCTCTTTTATTCTTTTGTCTTAACACTTAAATTAGCTTAGAAAATCACTCAGATAAATGGAATTCTTTGAGACAGCGTAATGCTTTACTCTGCAGCGTAGATTTCCCCAAGTACTACTATTTGTCTGTTATAATAATTTTATAGTGTTTTTTCATCACAAGACTTTAGTATGTTCTGTGCATCAATTCTATGTGCTTCTAAATTAGAAACACGATTGTGTAATGCTTTAATCTATCTTTTTAATGTGCAACTCTAAATGGAAAAGTTATGGTCATACATTTTTTTTAAATTGTAGTACTAATACTCTAAAAAATGGTGTCATGGTAACCTTAGTTGTCAAAAGGTGTGGCATGTTTGTTATTACTTGTCCCTGCAATAACAGATTGTACCAGCCGCTTTTGATGTCACAAGTAACCAAGCGCAAGCTCTTATTTTTCGGTCATGTAATTAGGAGGAAAGGTTTTCAAAAAGAAATTGTACAACACTAAAAGGCATAATAGAAGAATCGTGGTGACGGGGTATACCAGTCACAAGATGGAGTACGAATAATAAACTCGGTGGCGGAGGATCCCTATGCCTGTGGTAGGCTTCCCAGGTTTCTATAGTTCGAGTAAGATGGTGTAGCATACTAAACACAGTGGAAGATTTATCTGTTACCTGATCATATGAGAAGGAAGAGATAGTATTTAATATTAAGAAATCCAGAGCGTTACCACAAAAGTCCTTTCCCTTGGAAAAAGGTCATTTCCTTTCAATACAATTACGGCCTGTGAGGGTCTCCCCACTTTGAGAATTGTTGCTACGGCTGTCGCAATGATGGTTCAGATACCTCTCGTGTTGTTACAATGTATCAACTAGTCATGACATTCATCGTTCACCACCAATAAAGAATTGTTTGTACTTAAGACAATAAAAATACGACATCTTAAGTAAACACTGACCTATGCTTACCTGCATATTTCTACTGTACGCATAATTATTCTGGTTCCAAGCCATTTCAGACGTTTTTTTCCCTCTCAAAAAAGTGCAGTTACTTCTGTTGTTCAATAATGACAACTAAGCATATTTGTGCTTGATATCAAGATTGGATCTTGCTGTTGTCACAAACATGCCTCTCAGTGGAACTCAGTTTGCCTCGCTCTGGAGAATAGGGTCAATAATTTGGAGGCTCAAGGCCAGATGTCCAAATGGCAACGAGTTAGTTGCTTTGTAATCATTATCATTGAACGCCATGTCCATGTTTGAACAGCCGTGACCCTCTTCACTAGCTGTCGCCATTCGTCAGATTCTGAGCTATCATTTCAATTTTTACCACGTTTAGGCCACACAGGTCTTTGATTTTGTCACTCAGTCTTGTTTCCGGTCTTCCATTTCAACTCTTTTACAGCACCGTTTCCATTCGTTTTTGTCCAAGTTATCGTGTCTCACAACATGATCAAGCAAGGCTAGTTTCCTTCCATTTATATCACTGAGAAATTTGCAATAGTCCAATATTTAAAACTTCTTGGTTCTTTTTGTCTTCTGTCCATCTCATGAGCAAAATTCTCCTGCAGCACCAGGCTTCAAACGCCTGCGATTTCGTCTTGTCACTTCTCTTGAGAATCCAACATTCGGAATCGTAACTCGCGAGAGAAAGACAAAGCGTTTAGGTGCCTCAGCTTTGTTCTCAATGTGATGCTTTTATCTTTTCAAACTTTTGTGAGCGCTACAACTGCACTTATGGCAATTGCGATTCTCCCTCAAATTTCATGCGAGTCATTGTAATTGTTCATCAAAACACCAAGATGTCAAGAAAGTTCAATTTATCCACTGTGCTCTAAAGGATATAATGAACATTCACATCAAATGCTTTAGAGTAATCAATAAATCAGAGAAACAAACTTTGTTAGGCTCTCTGTTCTTTTCTATGAACATTTTCAGATTGAATATCAGGTTTCTTGTGAGCTATTCCGGTCTATAGCTTGCTGGCTTTTCTGCAGTCTCATCTTGAAGTTTCGGCTTCATTTTTTCCGCTAAGATACTCAGCAAGAGTTTACTGCTGTGCCTGATAGGAGCCCCAGTAGTAAAATCAGCTTTCATTGTTGCTGCATTAAAGTGTGTCTCTTTTTAGGGGGATAGAAATCAACACAGACTTTATTCATTCTTTTGGCAATATTCCATTCTCAATATTTTTTAACAAAGCTTCAATTACAAGTCTTCGACACTTTTTCCACTTTCTTGCTAAATTCTACTTTGATATCATTCAATCCAGGTGCTTTTACATTTTCAAGTGATTTAATAGTTGTTCTGACTTCTTCGAGAAAGATTGGTGGTTCAACGTTCGTACTCTCTTAATTTACTTGAATAGTTGTCGTTCTTCTTGCAGAGTTTTGAGCAGTACTTTTTCCATCTCCTAAAAACGTCGTATCTATGACTTAAAACTTTTCTATGCTCATTTTTCATGCTTTCTACAAATGTTTTGAGCCTTTTGGTGAAATTTCTTACACCTGGGTACAGATCTTTGGAGGTGGTTTTGTTGTTATTAATTCGCTTACAAAGACTATTTTTATATTTCTCTCTGTCATTTCACATCATTCTTTGACTTCAGCATTTTGAAACTTCCACTTAGTTTCATCGAATACATTGTGCATACCTTTGGCCTTAGGTTGTCTCCTGGTTGTTATCTCTTTAAATGTCCCTTCAGAGATCTACAGTGCTTCTTGTTTCATTTTTTTCTCATTTATTTTATGTATTCTTAGCAGTGGTCAGACAAATCTCCCTTCCAATGTCTTATGCTTCCTCTAGCATAACTTCGTCTTCTGCTTGCTGAATTTCTTCAAGCCTATCATTTCAAAATTGTAGTCATCACATCATCTATAGTCTAATCTCATAGGTAGTAATGGATGACCAATCCTATCTTCTTCAGTTTTATCACGATGAGGATTGTCAAAGGTTGATTATTGCAATCGGCACCAGGTCTTGTTTTGACATATTTTGCGTTTTCTTTACACTTCTCATTCATCAATAAGTAATCGATTTGGTTACAAGCCTTCAAATCTGGGTATGTCCAGGCTTTTTGGTGTCTTGAGTGGTGTTCAAAAACGTTGTTGGTAATGAATAGATTATTTCTACCATAGAATTCTATTAGGTCTCTATCTCTTTCATTTTTGTCACCAAGCTTGAAATTTTGAAGGGTATTATGAGATGAAAAAGTTTTACCGACTTTCATATCCATGTCCTCACGACGAAATTATTCTCTATTTGGTATAAAGTCCAGGGTCTCTCTAAGCGTACAATAAAAGGCTTAAATGCCCTCATCATTTGCCAGGAATGTATGTGCATAACACTTAATACTATTACTATTATGTGACCTGGCACGTAAACAAGCTTTCACTACCCTATCATTTAGGGACTGTAGCCTCTCCAGGCAGTTGTTGCTTCCTTTGTAATGATCATAGCTACGCTGCTATACTATACTTTTTTAGTACCAGCAAATATAAAAGTGCTTTGCTCTTCTCGGTTTGATAACTTCAACACCCATTCCAATTGGTTTCACAGGTATCCAAAATCTGGAGACTATAGCTGTCCATCTCGTTGCAAACTATGCCAAGCTTTCCTAGTTCTTTCATCTTCCATACCTTCCATGTTCCTTATTGTAAGGACCCTCCAGCATAAAGGCAGATTCGTCCAGCAGCACACTTATCGTAGTCACGCCTGGTCACCCATTGTAGAACTCTCCCCTTGTTTACCCACGGAACGAAGGACTTGGTGTGCGTTTGGATTCGAATCAATCAAACAGGAGGCTGATGGTGGTAAGAAGACAAGAGTAGAGTCTCCAGTGTTCTCTCTCTGTTCGCGGTCTGCAACTTATTAGGAGTTGCAAGCCGTGCATTAAGTCATACATGTCACACTTCATGCAACTTTGCTACAAACCCCAATATCTGAGGGCTACCACTAGGTGCACCTACCGGCCTGCTGAGATTGATTTGAAGTTACATAGATAATTAAAAGCTTAAAAGGGAGCAAAGTCCCTTTAAGGCAACAAAAGGGTGCGAATTGTGGGTACCCAGGACTGGCAGCTTAACAAAAGGCGAAACCTGAAATCTGCCAAGAGCCTAGTTAGCCGTCAGTCGTTCTCGAGTGCTCGTTGCAATTTACAAAAACTATTGCCGTGTTGACTTACAGAAAAGCCGATGTTTATTTGGAGCTGTAGTCCTAGCCCAGCCAGGGTAAGGGAAGGAAGTGGACGTCCTATTTCTTCATACTAGATCCAAGCAAATTCTAACCACCACCCATGCTTTATGACAATTGAGGCAAACTTGTCTAGCTTTCATTGTGAATGGTAGTAAAAAGCGACCTGCATAAATTATCTACCTAGAAACATAGTCCCCCTGTTTTTTCGGTTACTTCGGCATTCGTGACTGATAAGGTCAGTCTGATAGTTTTGGATAAAAATATGTTCAAAGCTATATTTGAGGGTCAATTAAATTTTTAGAAGACACTGCTCCTATATTTCTAGATTTTTTTTATAGAACAGCTAATTATTTAGTGGCTTTTACGGAGAAATTTGTGAAATAAAAAAGTAGGCCTTGCGATTTACTATAGCTAGATGGCACGATAAAATTAGAAAACTGAAGAATGAAAATTTAATCACACTTACTAAAAAAAGTTATATGATTACATCCCAGAAACTAAGTGATCTATTGACCGAAAACAAATATACTAATATCTTTCTAGGTCCAGTATTGTGATTGTAGTACAAAGAAATATACATTTTCCACCGTAAATGCCGATGGAACCAGCCCTGTGCCCTTAAAAACATACTGTTTTGCCAAGAAAGATCCAGTCATTTTGCTTTTTAGGTAAAAATCCTTCAAACACTTTAGCAAACATGCAATAATTTTGTAAAAAGTTTCTGGACAATTCTCTTCGCAGATCGCCTTTTGCCATTATTCAAGATGGCGGCTGTGAAAAAACTTGCCTCATTTATCACTAAGCAACTTACTGAGAGCTGGTGGTCTAGCCATATATCTCCAAGTCATTGCTTTACCCTGCCGGGTACAGCAGTTTGTTGATTTTGCCTGGCTTGGGAAGAGGCGGGCTAGTAGGCCCGCGCAGTTTGAAACTCATGTATTGATAAATGTTGATTGGTAGTACTTCCGATTTGGATGAGCTGTTCCCTAGGGTATTAGCTTTCATTTAAATGTAAAAACTCCCTCACTTTCAATATTTGTTGCGTAGCTTATTAAAAGCCCAGGTTTTTGTTTACACAAAATTTTGTTTTAGTTCTTTTTTCTCCTGATGGTTTTACCTCTTGTGGTCACTTTTACTGCATGTGTTTAACCCTACCAGGTACGGGCGGGGAGGGTGCTAATAGGCCCGTGGCTGGAAACTGGTTTTTTATAGTATGAAGGACTTCTTATGGTTTTGTTATTTACTGATTTTTTCCAAAATTTATCGAGGAAAAATTTTTCGAAGGAAACAAAAAAAGTTGATCAGAAGACCCTCTATGGCATCATTAGCACCTAAACTTAAACTAAACTTTGGAAAATTGCAAAAATTGTCAAAGCATACATACGTTATATATAATTTGAAAGGTTGTGACGAGAGAAATCTAAAAATATAAGTATCATATCCCTAGCTCAAATGTTTCACGAGTTGTGAATCTTGTGACAACTTCTGTGCCCAGTAAGTTAGATTTGGTGTGTTATGTCATGCTCGCATTGTTACACCATGCATAAGTGACGTAAAATAAAAACTCATAGACTATATAATTGTGTAGCAAAGACTGAATAATTACTGAGTAATCTAAAAGCATGTATATATATATATATAAAGCTTTCGATTCGGTTATCCGTATTAAAGTGCTCAATACATAAATGCAGAGCGTAATATAAGATATGATAAGTTGGAAAGAATCAAAAAACTACACAAGCCATTTCGACAAGCCTGTTTCGTGATTTTATTCACTCTTCAGGAAATTTCACCATTTCAACATTTCCTGAAGAGTGAATAAAATCACGAAACAGGCTTGTCGAAATGGCTTGTGTAGTTTTTTGATTCTTTCCAACTTATCATATCTTATATATATATATATATATATATATATATATATATATAAGATATATCAGATAATGCAAGTTTAGTTAGTGAGTCTCTTAGGTAAAAAGTCGTTGTCGTTACATAAAGTTACTGCAGAAAGGAATTGAATTTTCTCTGCAAACACATTTTCCATATGACTCACAATACTCTTGAGACCCTTCACAGTTCTCCTTTTCCTTCTTTCTGGAATCCTTTCGTTTATGAGTTTCACACCTGGATCGTTGAACCCCTCCCTTTCCCCACCTTACAACGCATGGCAATTGGCAAGAGCCTCCTGTGCATAGATTGTGAAAGGAGCATATATATATATATATATATATATATATATATATATATCTTCAAGATAACAACAATCTAATGTTAGTCGGAATTTCTTGCTTTTACAAATGGCTTAGTCATTTGTATTGCCAACTTCCAGCAAAAGTTTTGAGATACTTGCTTCTGAAAAGTTTTGCCTTTGTTTCAGATACCACACAATTTTTTTATTTACTCTTGCAGTGCCCAGGATGCGATAGAACGCCACCGCTCCTCATCGAAATGATTTGGTGCGCGGGGTAAAGCAGTCGATTAGTTGATCAACAATGTCTTTTTACCCTTCGTGAAGTCATAGGGCTTGAAAATGGAGGATTTTTCTTTGAGTGACCTGACTATTGGGTTTTAAGCTTTGAATAAACCAACTGTGTTGCCAACAGAGAGGAAATCAACTCTGAGAAAATGTTTCACATTGCAATTTGACAAAATGGTATTTGTATTTACTTATTCAAATAAGAACAGATGTCAAGGGAATACAAAATCACTAAGTAATTTATTCTTGTCCTAATATCTCAATGTTTACAGAAAGAAGTTGGTAGCACTTGGAACCATTGTTGTCAAAAATTTTGAATCAAGGCATAAAGTCAAAAAAAAGGGAGGCGGGGGGAGCTGATTACGAAAGATCAAAACAAAAGCAATAAAATTAGATAAACTGCTAGAATCATCATTTCGGAAACTGTAGAACATTTGGACAAGTTCGGACATCTTTAATTCAATCAGTGATGTTTGGTGTGACGTCATTTCTCCCCTGAACTTTCGTGAGAATTTACATGTTAATTGTTTGTTTATGGACATTCAAATGTGTTACTTCTCGTGTATGGTGCATTTTACTTCACTTTGTATGGCAATCTTTATTTCTAGGTTTTTTCTTGTACATACTTGTGTTCATGCTAGAAATTCTATTATAAATAAGGATAAATGGTGAATCGAGAAAAGGTAGTAGAGAACAGAGTGAAGGTTTAGAGAAGTCGAAACTTGAAACATTTAATTGTGAATTTAACAACATTGGACTTTATACTTATCGAAGAGAACTCTATCTTGGTTTACAAAAATGCAAGTTGTGATTTTTCTTGTTTGAAGAAACATTTCAGACAATAAATTCTTGACACAAAATATTCATTGCTTAAAAGTTGGAACGAAGAAAAGTTTCAGAAACTTTCCAAAAATTAAAGCAATAAAATTTGCTAGAATTACTATTTTATTATTTATTCCTGCATGCTAGTTTCCAAACACTCGGATCAAGTTCTTTGTCCATACTTTCACTGATGTCCCAAGAACACGATTTGAGGTATGCGCAGGTAAGCAATTTCCAGCGATGATTCATACTTTTAATTTTAAATCCATTAAAATCACTACACAAATATTCTTTAAATTGACAAATAACGTTGAATTGGTATTACTCATGTGAAACACGATTATCTTTGACCAAGTTAAAATACAATAAACACAAAAGTATTTTCCGGTCATCTTTGTTCTTTTCATGATAATCCTTTGTTCAATTTTATTTGGGTGGATTTCATTAAAGAAATTTGTCTGGGAGTTTTTGTCGAAGCTCAACTGGAAAAACGGTTAGATAAGTATGCAAATGATTTGTTGTGTTGCCTTTAGTATAAAGAATTGATAACACAATTTTACATGCAATGGAAACGCAATACTTTTAATATTACCTCTACAGACAAAAATTAGTATGTTTTCTATTTTTCTCGGTAGATCTTGCAACCCATGCTAACCTAAAAGCAAATAGCAACAAGCTATCAAAGGCTTTAGGTCTTCTTTTCTTCTCTACTCTCAACTTGAGAGCACTTTCCTTGAAATCCTTGCAGTTCCCAATAGTGCTGTTTTCTGTATTATTTCTAATCTAACATCGCCAGTTAACTTTTGAAGTTTTTTTCCTACAATCTACAGATACCGCTCCCAATACTCCAATTACTACAGGTATACATTTAGCCTTTAAAAGATTCCACAGTTTTGTTACCTCTTCCTTACGACTATGGTATTTTTCTATTTTCTCGGCTTCTTTTTCCTTTACCCTTGAGTCAACTGGGACAGCTATATCAACTATTGCAGCTTCTCTCTTAATTTTGTCCACAAACACAATGTCAGGCTTCCTTTCAACTAAATGCTGTTCATATTGGATAAAGAAGACCCAAAGCATCTTGAAATTGTTGTTTTTTATGACTACTTCTGGTTTTGGGTTATATCAAGCATTTGCTCTATCTAAACGAGCTTGTCCCCACAATAACCAGTGAATATATATTGCAAGATTATCATGTCGTCGTTTATATTCTCTTTGAGCTAACTTGCTACATTCACTAACAACATGCATGACACTTTCTCCCCTCTGATTACACATCCTACACAAAGGTGATTCAGCTGTCTTATTAATGTGCAATTTCACATATTTTTTCCTCAGTGATTGCTCCTGAGCGCTACAAATTAGCGCTTCCGTTGGAATTTTCAGGTCACCCTTCATTAGCCAAAGCAACAAGTCACTCCAACTTACATCGTTGTTATTCCTTATGTACTGACCGTGGAGTCTTTTCTCTGCGCCAGTTGATGGCTTTATCGATGAGGAGTTGGNATATATTGCAAGATTATCATGTCGTCGTTTATATTCTCTTTGAGCTAACTTGCTACATTCACTAACAACATGCATGACACTTTCTCCCCTCTGATTACACATCCTACACAAAGGTGATTCAGCTGTCTTATTAATGTGCAATTTCACATATTTTTTCCTCAGTGATTGCTCCTGAGCGCTACAAATTAGCGCTTCCGTTGGAATTTTCAGGTCACCCTTCATTAGCCAAAGCAACAAGTCACTCCAACTTACATCGTTGTTATTCCTTATGTACTGACCGTGGAGTCTTTTCTCTGCGCCAGTTGATGGCTTTATCGATGAGGAGTTGGTCCTTCGCACCTCTATAGTTACGTCTTCATCCCTTCTGGTCGTTCGCTAGAACACTATTTTCATCAAGATAATTGTATATTACATCGGATATGATGCTAGTTAAAAGCTTTCACACGATTGGTAAACATGAAATGGGTCTAAAGTTCTCAACTTTGTTTCCTTTAGTTTTGCCTTTTTGGCACAAAACAATCCTTCCCTTCATCAACCACTAAGGTACCTCTGTTTCATTATTTATCATATCATTCATATACAACGCAATGCGACAGTGAAGAGTGGCTATTCTTTTTAACCAGTACCCCTGAACTAGATCAGAGCTAGAAGCTTTCCAATTTGGGAGCCTTTTACATTGGTCCTTTACTAAATTCTCAGTGATTATGAGCGGTTCCTTTGATACTCTCCTTTTTCTTCCTTTAACTCTCTAAGCCACTCTTCGTCACACTCATAGTTTTCCCTTCGTGACCAAATGTTGGGCCAAAACTCCTTGCCTTCTTTGGCGTTTGGCACAGCATCATTCTCTCTTTCTTCTCCATTAAGTTCTTTGTATACTTTTTCCTGATTCTGGCTAGACAGTTTGTTGACTCTACATTGCTCAATTCTTTGTTCATAACGTTCAAGCTTGACAATTTTTGCATTGAGTCGTTGTTTTAATTTCTCATTTACAACGCTCAGCCCTTTGCGAATTATTCTATACTTGTTTTCTAGCTCAGCATATTTCCTCTTCTTTAGATTTTCATCATATCTCTTTCGTTCAAGAATATTAATATGTCTACGCAGCTCATTTATGGACACATGAATTCTTTTCTACCAGTCACCGAATTAGTCTCAATGTCACCAATAATTGCATTGACTTTTCCTATCAATTCTGACAACCTTTTCCTATCTACATTTTTAAACCCTGGAAGTATGGAATATTCTCGTCATTTGCTAAAATTCACTGAATCATTTCTCTTTTCTTCCTGGGTTCTACTGCTTGTCTCATCTACCACAAAATTTTTAATTTCTTCTGCTGCATTCACTACATCGTGTTCAATAGCGTTGCCTCCCTCAGGTTCAGTTTCCTGAACCTCTTCGTCATTTTTATTACCATCGTAAACTTTTCTTCTTATCATTTAAATCTGAACAGCTGACAACCACTAGTTCTTGCGTATTGTTTTTCTCCTGATTACACAGATTTTGTTCACTGATATGAAATAATCCTCTTTTTTTTTCAGATTTGCGCATTCGTCGTCGATATCCTCTTTGGGCTTACCATTTTCGTCAGCTGGCTCGCTCATGAAATAACACTCGATCACAAGGGAATTCACCTCATTTGTCCACTTCCTCTTTGCAGTCGCAGAATGACGACCGGGCCCGCGCTGCTGCGGCACGGGACACCTGCCGGGCGTGGTACCTTCACATAAAGTTCTCTTAGTTTATCATTTCACATTCATAAAGAAGGTAGTGGTGATAAGCTGTCACAACCACCAGTATTTTACTCGAAACAGCATCTCTGGGGAAGCCGCTAACCAAAGCTGAAGATCCAACCCTGACCTTAAGACACAGTTACACCCCGCCAAGCGTCAACCTGGAATTTATAAGTACGGTTGACTTGTTCTTCGGAGTTTTCCTTGTCCAAGGATGGCTGCCAACCAGGCTGATGACTCCATCCTGGCCAATCCTGACCAGAAAGAGAAAAGGGACAGACTTAACTCCGTCGGGCGTCAACCCCGGTATTTCAAAGTCTCGGAGTGGACTAATAGGTGCTACACCTTGCCCAAGGGTGACCTGGAGGTGGTTGTGGCAAAGGTTAATCTCATTCTCCCACGTCGAAACTCCACAACCGGATGCAGTTTATTGTCATGCCTAGGACAACAACAAATAGACACAAAAGTATTTTTCCGGTAACCTTTGTTCTTTTCATGATTATCCTCTGTTCAATTTTATTTGGGTGGTTTTCATTAAAGAAATTTGCCTTGGATTTTTTTTTGTCTCAAAATGAAAGACGTTGCTTTAAGGAGGATCCTGTCCTATTTGCTTGATTGACATGAGATGTCTAACAATAGAGACCTGGATAAAGAATGGCGCTAAAATGAAATATATGACAGCAAAACGATCTCGATGGGAACATAGTACTGTGACATCAATAGCTATGATAACTATAGCCACTGGGTTGTATCCCGCTTGGTACACACTTTTTACTTTCTTCTTAAATAAAAAGTACTTTGAAAGCTTAACACCTACAAATACAGTCAAATTTTTTAAAGAAAACTCAGAAAGGGTTTATAAAAATATTTTTGTTGACTTTTTTATCGATATTTTGCCGATCTTGTTTGTGGTTCTCCTCCCTGGAAGTTCAAGAGCATCAATATTTTTAATGTTTCTATTAAATAAATCTTTCCTAAATTCATATACCTTTTGATAGGATATTTTCAGTGCCCATTTTCTCATAAAACTTAAAAAAAGACGCTGAAAATGGCTAAAATAAACAAAAAGACTTCATTATTAACTTCAAACCACTAACATCACCCACAGATTTTATTTTATTTGGAAACGTTTGAAACATAACCAATCCTTAAGATGTGAATGACTTCCAGCCGTTTTCTTTAACAAGGTTGGGTACTGCTGAATTTGATTTATTACCTCGAATCGATATAGTGTGGTCAAACCCTGAGAGGTCATTGAACACGTCGGATGCTTGATGATTGATTGCACTGTACAAGTTGTTTTGCTGCCCTCTTCAAACACAATTGCGTGACGATCGTATCAGTACAGATTATACATGTTTGCAATGGATTTCATTATCTTTGGTTAGAATCAGGAACCGTATCACTGCATTGTTCCTGGTTTCTGTAGTTTGTGGGAAGATCTCCATTCCGTGATGATATACTGATCTCAGCCTTAAAAATACTCCTTTGCACAATTTCTCGAGATCTGATTTAATGGTGATATAATCATAAAGTACCACGTTATTCATAGTTTTAATTTTCTTTAATTTATGAGGTGAGTCAAACAACAATACCTTAGTTTTACGTGGTTTCTGGCTAGAGACTAAATCAATCTGTTTTAGCCATCCCACAGCGCTATCTAAGTGAAAGCTTAATATTTCCTTTGCTTCTTTGAGCTTTTTTGGCTTAAGGAAAATTATTTTGTCATTAGCAAATAAAATGAGCTCGGCTTCCATTAATGAGCTGCCAATTTAATGCTTTATGACCACATACGGAATATAATTTCTAAGTGCATGGAATTGTGAAATCGGAACATAAACACTTAAGGTATCTCTACTAAAATAAACTTAATTTGTAAAACGTGTCTTCCGAAGATATAATCAGAAAACTATTGGAAATCTGTGTCATGAGTACCATAATAGGGCCAGCTCCACCAAATCTAAACTGGAGAAAGGGACAGAAAAGTAAATAATTGTTTTAATGTTTAAAAACCATACAAGGCAGAATGCCACTAAATGTATGGAACTGTGAAGATATGACAGAAAAGAAAAGATCAAGGTTAAGTCAAGCGACAAGAGTTAACCTTAGACTTAAAAGCATTTAGAAATGTGTGATATAAGAAAGGGCTCAGAACTCAAAGAGTTCCGCAATGTTGCAGTCTGAGGAAAAAAACTGGAACCATAGAAAGATTTATTACAACGAGGGGCAACAAATGTAGAAATATGAAGACTTTAAGAGAAACGAGTCACAGTAGATGCAACCAACTGAGCTTGAACCGACGAGGAATAGTCATGACAACATTTCCCATCATAATAATACAAATAGAAAAAAAGTAAGACAAGCCACATTATATCGATGAAACGAAGGTTGAAGAATAGCAGCAAGATTTTGACTTAGCTTATTACAAACAGGTTACTGTTTGTAATAAGCTAGGTCAAAACCTGTTGAGAACAGTTCTTTCTTGTCCCTTCTCTTCGTAAAACGTCATCGTTTGCCACATGATCACTCCACGATATTTTTAACATCCTTCTCAAGAACCACATTTCAGCGACTTCCAACTTCTTTTCCATTCCAACTGATATTGTCCAGCATTCACATCCATACAACAGCGTAGATGTTACGTAGCACAGCAGCATTCTCATTCTTATGGACATTGACATTTTCTGGTGTTTCAAAATTTTTCCTAGTCGATCTAAGGTCTCCTTTGCTAATCCAACTCTCCGCTTTATTTCGACGTCATATTTACCATCCCAAGTGATGTAGCTTCCCAAGTGTTTAAACTTGTCCACCTGCTGGATTTGGTCAGTCCCAATGAGTAATCTGTATCTAGGACTTTGTTTCTTGCTTACTACCNAAGAACCACATTTCAGCGACTTCCAACTTCTTTTCCATTCCAACTGATATTGTCCAGCATTCACATCCATACAACAGCGTAGATGTTACGTAGCACAGCAGTATTCTCATTCTTATGGACATTGACATTTTCTGGTGTTTCAAAATTTCTCCTAGTCGATCTAAGGTCTCCTTTGCTAATCCAACTCTCCGCTTTATTTCGACGTCATATTTACCATCCCAAGTGATGTAGCTTCCCAAGTGTTTAAACTTGTCCACCTGCTGGATTTGGTCAGTCCCAATGAGTAATCTGTATCTAGGACTTTGTTTCTTGCTTACTACCCTACACACCATGATTTATTTCGAGCCCTTTCTTCATGCTTTCATCCACTACCTTGTTCAAGAGGTCCTGCAGTCCTTGCTGAGAGTTTGCAACTAACGTAGAGTCATCTGCGAATCTCAGGTTATCCAGTTTGTGACCACCAACACTAATCCCATCCAAGACTTCCAGTTCTCTGAAGGTCTTTTCCCCTTATAGGTTAAATAGGTCTGGAGAAAACACACAGCCCTGTCTTATATCTATAATATAGGAGTCTTTAAAAGGGAGTTGCATGTGTTGCCCTGTTAAAGATTGAATAGATGGGCCAATGAAGGCCTAAAGTATTTCTTCAAATTCTCGCTCACAATGTTTATTCTTTCTTATGCCAGACCCTTTCTTACAGCTTTATTTAAACCCCAAACCAGTTTTATTTCCCCATGAAGACTTAAGTTTAGTTTCAATTGCGGCTAGTTAGGTGAAAAAGAAAGTCAACGTTTGTCCCGAAGGCATTTGTCATGGAAAAGATTATTTTAATTGTAAGGTTTTGGGGTAAAAGTATATTGAAGTTTTCAAATTCAAAAGATCAAAAATACACCAAACCGAAGAAGTCATTACCCTAAATGTTAAGACCAGCAGTGAACATATTTTGCATTCAATGACGAGGTTCTCAAGACAAGCTCGTATAATATATAATTAATAATGTATAATATATAATTAAAAAACAATATTAATCAATGCAAATATCATGATTAAAGTGTAGAATGGACAAAAATCAAAATCTTTCGACTTGACTACGCTTTAAATGACTTCACTGTTCATAAATTGGTGGAGGTTTACTTCCGCCAAACCAAAAAATAGGTTAATGAAAAAACAAATGAACATTTCAAAAACAGATTTTAGATAAAATTTCTATTTCTAAGTTAAAGCTCAGCCACAGGGGAGTGTCTTTAGGCCCACGCTTTTTGCGACAAAAAGGAACCAGCAAACTGACATTGCAATAGTATACACGACATGGTAGTACTGAACACTTTTAATGTTGTATTTTTAATGAATTAGTTGTGGGGTTTTTTTGTGCGTAGACTTAATTTCAGAGAGAATGGCTTTTTCGCATATATTTTTCTCTTTTAATGTCGTTCCTTCAGGGCCGTTGACTCATTTGTTCTGTGGCTTAACAGTAAAAGATTTTAGGTGGAATATCTGAGAACAATCCATAATGATAAACTGAGGTTTGCGGGCTCTGTCGGTTTGGTTTACCAGCCTGAGCTACCCTAACAATTGTCCGATTTTAATACATTGGCTAATGGGCAGATCAAGACATGACGTTGTGAAGTGCTAGATCTTTTTCAAGTAAGTAAAGAAGTTACAGTAAGGACAAAAATACAGATTCAACATAGTTTAAAGCTGCACACTAAATCACATGATAGATTAACGAATAAGTAAGTATAAGCAGAAGAATACGGTACACTTAAAAATACGGGCAGAACAAAAAAAAAGGACGAAGGAAAGGATGTACCTTGCAGTGTATACAGTAGTGTGTTGTGTAGTGTGTGGGTTTATGTGTGTGCATGATAGGATAGTGAGAAATGAGAACAAAGACATTAAAACAAAAAAAATAATGTGAGTGGTGGATATAGCAAATCTGAATATGAAAAACAAAATGAGAGGAAAAGCTGGAATAGAATATGACTACAAAGCTATAGTGAAACCGTTATAATAATAGTAAGTGAGCTGGTGATATAGTTTAAATCAATAATAAAAACCAGGCCCATGGGAATGTTATGTACTAAGATTGAATATAAGACAAGTTGACATGGTTTGTCAATAAACATGGGTACTGACATTTTTTAGGTCTTTCATCCTAAAAAAGGCTTGAACTGTATCATATTGGGTTATTTTTCCTATTTGTTTTTTCCCTCCTTATTTTTTTTAAAATTTATTGATTTCTTTCCTCTCCTTATTATGTCTTTAAAAACATGTACAAACTCTGTAGTATGCCTCTTACAACAGAGAAACAAATTTGGCACAGTACTTTCAGGGGTGTGTCTGGAACTTCACACCTCTTGCATGCTAGTCTGTATTCAATCACTATGCCACTAAAGCACTATTATGGCAAGCTGTAGTACATTTAGAGTGGTGGTTGTAGTTAACCTGAAGTGTAGCAAATGTTAGACTACGGAACAGGGTTGTAAATCTGTCTTGTCAATGGGGTGGGGTAGCCAGATGTGGCAATAAATATACAATAGGTCATAGCACCGCCAAGCAAAGTATGACAGTTTTCTTGCACATTGTTTGGATTTTGGATTGACCTTGCTGTGCAGCCTCTACTTTTCTTCACAATGACTAACAGTCAATACATAGATTTCAAGATTTGTTGTGAATTATGATCGCAGCATCAAGCAATGAAGAGCAGATTCTTAAGATTGCAGGGCTCAGTACTATATTTTTACAGTGTTTTGTCATCTGAGGACACAGGTTCTTATAGAAAGTTTTTTAACAAAAAATGTTGTTGCAGTTTACTCCTGCAAGCTAAAAAAAAGAATTCTATTTTCTACCTCTGTAATAAATATGGCAGCTAGTTCATGAAGTTAAATTACCATAGTTATTAACTTATGGATTTAGCAAGCCATAATGTGAGCTAATCGAGTGTTTCCACATGAAGTTCTCGAGTGAGTTTTCAAGAGATCTATTTTCTAAAATGGTTTCTTCCGAACAGCCTTGGTAGCAGGGGTGATAAGTGTTATTTGCAATGCCTACTCATGAATTTTGTGGGACCATCAAGTCAACTTTTACATCTGAGAACTTAAGCAGCAAAATTTCGCAAATCGCATTTGGAGATTATTTTGATGAAAATCCTTATGGAAAACGGAAAATATATTGGAGACTGCGACTTTACCTTCCTCCAATGTTCCGTTTGAAGCCTTTAAGAGCATTTTCTTTGGGTGTAAATGGTACTAAAAATCATCTTGGTTTAACCTTTTTGTTATTTTTCTTGTTGCCTTAATTATAGTTTTAAAATACATCGGCTTGTGGAATTCTCTTAGACATTTCGTGAAATTAAGAAGTTGCTGTTGCACCATAATCAGTGCCATGCATAGGTCGTCTTCTTTTCCTGACTACAGTTGCTTTATCTGTATCATAGTGTTTGTGCAACTGTTCAATAATACCAAAAAAGAATTCAAGTAAGTCATCATTGTGGTCCCGTTTCAGCATGTTCACTGTCAATTTCGCAATTTCATAAGATTCGAATTCGTTTAGAATAAAACAATCTTTGAGTTTGGATTAGCTTATCAAGTTGTTTCCTGATGATAAAACTTAACCTAAGCCCGAACAAGTACTTGAACTTCTTCCGTCCAAACGTTGAGGCTTGCCGCCTTGATTCTTTATTCTCTATCAGAAATGATACTTTTGTCTCTTAGGAGACTCTGGATCTCTTCAAAGTTTTCAAAAATCCCTTCAAGAGCATGTCCTCTTACAGTCCATCTTGTTGAGGATAAATCATACAGTCCCTCATATGGATTTTCAGATTAATTTCGGAGAAGCTCTAAAGTATTGCGCTTCTTGGGCGACCTTTACACAATTTTTATAAGCTCTCTGGATCTCTCAAATGCCTTTCGAAGCACAGTTACGCCTTTTATAATGCCACCACATACTAAATTCAAAAATGATTATGACAGTCTGCGTATAAGCAAGATACGTTTTTCTTTTTGATAATGGCTGCTACAAGCTTAACTTCTCCCTTTGTGACAGCTGCTCCATAATAATACTGCCCCCATCCCCCCGCCCTGCATGATGGATATAAAGGTCAGCTCGTTTTGAGAAATCTAGAATATAAGCTGAAGTAGTTTTTGTTCTTAAATCATTCAATAACTGTTTAATTTGATATTCCTAATGGGGCATTTGCTTATCAACTAATCATCCAATCCAAACAATTTGTTCCTGGTCAGATGCATCACTTGTTTCGTCAGCCATATCAAAGCACCTACATTTGGAATTCTTAATTTTGTCAATAACTCCATAGATTGTTTGTATATCAAACAGCTTAAAAAGTTCATTTAGATTTCTCNGATTGACCTTGCTGTGCAGCCTCTACTTTTCTTCACAATGACTAACAGTCAATACATAGATTTCAAGATTTGTTGTGAATTATGATCGCAGCATCAAGCAATGAAGAGCAGATTCTTAAGATTGCAGGGCTCAGTACTATATTTTTACAGTGTTTTGTCATCTGAGGACACAGGTTCTTATAGAAAGTTTTTTAACAAAAAATGTTGTTGCAGTTTACTCCTGCAAGCTAAAAAAAAGAATTCTATTTTCTACCTCTGTAATAAATATGGCAGCTAGTTCATGAAGTTAAATTACCATAGTTATTAACTTATGGATTTAGCAAGCCATAATGTGAGCTAATCGAGTGTTTCCACATGAAGTTCTCGAGTGAGTTTTCAAGAGATCTATTTTCTAAAATGGTTTCTTCCGAACAGCCTTGGTAGCAGGGGTGATAAGTGTTATTTGCAATGCCTACTCATGAATTTTGTGGGACCATCAAGTCAACTTTTACATCTGAGAACTTAAGCAGCAAAATTTCGCAAATCGCATTTGGAGATTATTTTGATGAAAATCCTTATGGAAAACGGAAAATATATTGGAGACTGCGACTTTACCTTCCTCCAATGTTCCGTTTGAAGCCTTTAAGAGCATTTTCTTTGGGTGTAAATGGTACTAAAAATCATCTTGGTTTAACCTTTTTGTTATTTTTCTTGTTGCCTTAATTATAGTTTTAAAATACATCGGCTTGTGGAATTCTCTTAGACATTTCGTGAAATTAAGAAGTTGCTGTTGCACCATAATCAGTGCCATGCATAGGTCGTCTTCTTTTCCTGACTACAGTTGCTTTATCTGTATCATAGTGTTTGTGCAACTGTTCAATAATACCAAAAAAGAATTCAAGTAAGTCATCATTGTGGTCCCGTTTCAGCATGTTCACTGTCAATTTCGCAATTTCATAAGATTCGAATTCGTTTAGAATAAAACAATCTTTGAGTTTGGATTAGCTTATCAAGTTGTTTCCTGATGATAAAACTTAACCTAAGCCCGAACAAGTACTTGAACTTCTTCCGTCCAAACGTTGAGGCTTGCCGCCTTGATTCTTTATTCTCTATCAGAAATGATACTTTTGTCTCTTAGGAGACTCTGGATCTCTTCAAAGTTTTCAAAAATCCCTTCAAGAGCATGTCCTCTTACAGTCCATCTTGTTGAGGATAAATCATACAGTCCCTCATATGGATTTTCAGATTAATTTCGGAGAAGCTCTAAAGTATTGCGCTTCTTGGGCGACCTTTACATAATTTTTATAAGCTCTCTGGATCTCTCAAATGCCTTTCGAAGCACAGTTACGCCTTTTATAATGCCACCACATACTAAATTCAAAAATGATTATGACAGTCTGCGTATAAGCAAGATACGTTTTTCTTTTTGATAATGGCTGCTACAAGCTTAACTTCTCCCTTTGTGACAGCTGCTCCATAATAATACTGCCCCCATCCCCCCGCCCTGCATGATGGATATAAAGGTCAGCTCGTTTTGAGAAATCTAGAATATAAGCTGAAGTAGTTTTTGTTCTTAAATCATTCAATAACTGTTTAATTTGATATTCCTAATGGGGCATTTGCTTATCAACTAATCATCCAATCCAAACAATTTGTTCCTGGTCAGATGCATCACTTGTTTCGTCAGCCATATCAAAGCACCTACATTTGGAATTCTTAATTTTGTCAATAACTCCATAGATTGTTTGTATATCAAACAGCTTAAAAAGTTCATTTAGATTTCTCGGAGAAGTAAATTCATTATACTTTTTACCAAGCCATTGGTTAATATCCAGATTTGTTTTGATAGAACCGCTAAATCTTAGGAAGGCAATAAGAAAATTGCTCAAAATTCCTCTATTAGGATCCCGTGAAGCATGAGTTGCGATTTCCTGGTATAAAAGAAACTGAAGTGACCGCAAACTTTTAGCAAACATACAAGGCAGGATGCCACTAGGTGAATGGAATTGTAAAGATATGAACTGTACGAGGATTAAGATGTTGAGAGAAACGAGTCTCACAAGAGGCAACATACTGATCTGGTACCAACGATCTGTTTCATTTGTTTATAAGCATACATTTCAACAATGAGAGGAGTTCAGAACTGCTTAAAAATGCCACAAACGTAAGGCAGATTGTTGATGCTGGCGTACCGTAAACCGTAAAAGTTTTGATTGGATACTATTATCTGCAATGCTTCAACAAAGAAGATAATTTAAATTTGTTTTGAGAGGTGTAACGTAAAATAAAGTCAGTTCTGAGGTACTGTGTACTAAACCAATGAAAGGAGTTGTGCTGGCCTGACTATGAACATCTTAGGAAAAGTAGTCTTGAAGAAACCAGCTGCTTTATGATATCAAATGGATCCTTGGGTTAGAAAGTCACACCAGAGAGTCATCCCGACTACAAAGTACCATCGTTGCTTCTTTATCTGGCCCAGCTACGTATTTCTACTATATTTCTGATGTTACATCATGCTAATGACTTTCAGAAGAGGATCAGAACCACAGCCTTATACTTAAAGCGAAATAAAATAACTCAAAAAAAGAGGGACATGAATAGATTAGTGATGCGACGATCGCTATCACCATAAAAATATATCTGAGTAGAAGTTAATGGCCACAATGAAAATATTTGACTTGTAGGAAAAATTGAATATTACAAGAAATCTTTTGTATATATATATACATATATCAAATTTTGCATACTGATGGCTCTGAAGACTATATCGGTGTAACAATGATAGTAAATTAGATACATAAACCTCCTTATTGTATTACATTGTTTTGTTTTTGTTAGTTTATGGATGATATTAAGATTTCTTTATATTGTGGATGCATTCGATATTGCTTTTTGTTATTTATTGTCTTTTTATGTTACCTTAGTACTACAGAACGCCTTTTCAAAAACTAATTTAAGAGTGTGTTAAAGATTAAATTTGAAACTTTTAAAGAATATTGGGGCTCAGCAAAAATTATGCTATTCTTATATCAATAAGACTGTCTTTTTCAAAAGATACTTTTTTAATTAGGAATAGTTTTCTGGTTAATGCAAGGAATTAAATTCAATGGAATATATTGTAAATTAAGCATATGTTTCTGTTTTTCTTAAAGTTGTTACTTTAAATGTTATGAAAAGATTGCCTTTTAAAATACAATTTGCTTCTTTATAAAGCTTAAGAACTTGGTCTGAAGAACGAAATTATTCCTACTTATTCCTGACCCCCACAGAAAGATTCATACACACATTCGCACATGCACACATACACACATACACACATACACACATACACACATACACACATACACACATACACACATACACACAAACATATTATACAGTAACATTAATGTCTTTGCCACAAACGTGGCTTATGTGGAGTAGACGACTGCTAAAGTGGTATGGGTGTGCGTTTACATCATTCCATAAGGTTATTGTAGAAGATTCTTGTTCCTTAAAAATGAAGAAAAGTTAGTACCCAAAACAGTTGTAAGAGGGAAACTAAAGGAAGAGTTAAAAAACTTTAATTGCAGCAAGCTGTCCAGTCCTTCAGCCAAGCAAATAAGTGAACTGAAATCATCTTATTTTCACTAGTTTGCAGATTAACAGCATTGAAAATGAAGCAGATGTTCCTCATACAGAAACTGCATATGAAAATCTGCCCTTTGGTTTAGTTCTTTCATATCTTCACCCGGATGTAAACAAAGGGAATATTTTTAATGACATGGGACATTACTTATTTAAAACCAATCATTGAATTTCCCAGGCTTTGCTGAATTTATGCAAGAGCTTGCCCTTAAACCAGTCTGCCATTTTTAAGTTCCTAATATCTAACTACCAGCAAGTTAAGCTCATACAATGGGAAACAAAGAAATTCGTATTCAGTGAATATAACAACTGCAGCTATGATCTTTATAGGCTATCGACTGCCTGCTGTTAGTCAAGATAATTCATCTGGAAAATGAAATACAACAAGAAGACTGTATTAGTACAGTGAAACCTGCCTATAGCGGACACCTCTCTACAGCGGACATTTTTTTTAGGAACCGAATGAAATGCGGTCATATCCTT
>RDPX01000042.1:1140155-1161664 GCA_003991215.1 Morbakka virulenta
ATCCAGACACATTGCAAAGTAAACTGCTCAATATCAAGTTGATTTTTTTACCAAAATGTACAACATCTCGTCTACAGCCTTTAGATGCAGGGATAATTAGATCATTTAAGTCTAAGTACAGAAAGATTTTGGTAACGTACGTCATTACCCGTGTAGATGAAGGAAAGAAGGCGTCAGAAATCATCCAAGACGTCAACAATTTAAAAGCTATTCCCTGGTTGCAATTGGCTTGGAAACATGTTTCTAAAGATACCATTCAACACTGCTTCCGGAAATGTGGTTTTAAACAAATCAATGTTCTTAATGATCATGAAGATGAAATTTCAGACCCTCTTTGATCAGCTTACGAATGATAGTGAAGATGTCAACTTAGAGAATTACCTTACTTTTGATAACAATCTCTCGACTTCCGTTGGTCAGATAAACACCAACCTTGTGGACTGGCGAGAAACCGTTAGAGATGAAGCGATTTCAGATTTTATGAAGGTAAAAGAAGCTGCTACACAAACTTCTAGCGATGATGAATCAGACATTGATGATACTAACTCAACAGTAAAATCAACAATGACAACTACTGACGCTTTAAATAGCCTTGAAGAGCTGCTTCTATTTTCTCAAAGTCAAAATGATGAGCATTTGAGTGGATTAATATCTGAAGCCATTAGTAAAGTTGAAAACTTGAAAATAGGTTCATATAAGCAAAGTAAAATTTTCTCATTTTTTAAGAAAACATAAGTAGACATACGTATGTGCTTAAAAAGCATGATGATTGTTTTTATTAGTGCCCTAATCCTTGAATTAAGTCTTAAAACTGACTTAGAAGCCCCTACATAGCCTGTATTACAGAAGTTTTGCCTGAAAAGGACAAACCTCTTTATAACGGACACCTCTCTATAACGGACACTTTTTCCCGGTCCCGATGGTGTCCGCTATACACAGGTTACACTGTAGTTTATAGTAGACTATATAAAAAGTCCAGTAGCAAATGTGAGGAAGGGTTGTGTGAGTTTTCTAAATCAAAAATATTTTGTACTCATTCAATATTATTATTTGAACATCAAATTTCTTTGTTTCAAACTCTTGTTGTGTACATTAGTTCTGAGAGTTCTTCTACTCCATTGCCCTATTCTTTCGGCACCTCCAATTTTGATTCGAGGAGGCCAGATAAACAATCGGCAGACAATATCTTCTTTTACAGTCAAAGTCTCCAAAAATTGTATTGCAAAAACAATAATACTAGTTATTACAATAGTAAAAATTACAGCAAACGTCATCCTTAGAGCATCGACCAAATGTCACAGTACTGTTTATGAATATCTATGTATGGCCTCCACTACTTATTCCACATAAAGTGGTATTTCTTTCATTGGTCACAAATATTTTGAAGTTAAGCTTGAGTTTTAATTAATCAACATTAAAAAGAGAAATTGAGAAGGTTCTTAGGTATTGGGTTTTATTTAGGGACTTCTATCTTCTAGGTCGTTTTACTCGAGAGATATTTATATAGGCTTCTTAGGTAAGGCTGGAATACGACTTTCAAATAATAATTAGATTTTTATATTAGATAGATATTAGATGATTAGATATTTATATAGGCTTCTTAGATAAGGCTGGAATACGACTTTCAAATAATAATTAGATTTCATGGCTTTTTTCTTAACTATTATCAAAGAAAAAGTAAAAATACTTGGAGAAAATAAATTCTTCAAAAAAACATATTTGGAAAAAAATAACGTCATGGGAGTAAAAAGAGCCTGGCTGCAAAAGAGGTCAACTTTTTCATGTAAAAAAATTGACTGTCGCTGTATTTCCCAGCAACTGTCCAACAACAACTCGTGAACTGAATAATTACCTGTAAATGTTTTGGTGGTAAATCTCTGATATTCACGCTCCCCACTTCTTTTATCGTGGTGCAGCTTACCTCTATTGTAGTTTGCATCTATATTATACGCTAACACACAACAGTGATGTAAGTATTAACTTGCTTGTTGAGCCAGCGTGAGTAATCTAAAAAAGGAAAGCATAAAGATTACTTTGGGTTTCTACTAAACACCTTATTTCATACTGCGGATTTATGAAATATGTTTATTCACTAGCAAAATTGTGTCTGTTTTATTTTTTTTATAGATAAATAAAGGGACTATATTTTTGTTCTTTTGAAAAAAACTGATGCAACTCTGTAAACATAGTTAAAAAAAATATGTATTGTCCTAATACAATAATAACTGTCCCGATAATAACTATCCTAATGGTCACTGAAACCTGGCAACCATTTTTTGACACAGACACAGGAAACAACCAGATATTTGTTCACAAGAGAAAGTTAAATAATTAAATATATCTATCAATTAGGACAAACATGAACATACAGTATGATTATCTTATACATTAGTAATTTTGCAACTAGTATTCTGTCCATTTTAGTGATATTGATGAAACTGGAAATCTTGTAAGAAATTAATAATTATTAAAGGGGAGCTCACGAAAGGCAAAAATTAATTAGGGACAGTAGATTTTTTCATATTTTAAGTTTTTAAGCAATCAGTTAAGTATAAAAAAGAAGATGAGGATTAAGTATGTACTTAACTAGGAGAATCGCTTGATGATGAAAAAGGTAGTGACATTGTGATTCTATGTTGAACTGGAATCAAATGGCTGATGAACAGCAACAATGAAAGGTACGTGGAACATATGGTTTGCCAAAAAAAAGAAAAAAATATAAAGATAGTTACCTTTTCTGTACAGAAAAATTGGCTTTAACAAATCAGTGTTTTCAATAGGGTTTGTTCCCGGGAATCCCGGAACCGGGAAATTGACGGGAAATGGACAAAAAACTGGGAACGGGAAAACCGGGAAATGGAAACCAGGACTAGATACGGTATCGATTATAAAAAACTGCTGTTATTTTGGTTCCTCAGCACAACATTAATTATACATAGACCAGATTGTGTTGTATAATTGTATTTCATACAATTTACAAAGCCAAAATCTATTTATAATCATATTTAGAAATAACTTTCAGGTTGCACTTGCAGTATGAATTGCATTGAAATTAAAATTTTCATTCCTGATTGCTGACATCACCCTTGAGCTCTCTTGTGAGTCCTGTCACAGTTCAGAAAAGCATGTTAAAACAAGTCTTGAATTGGGTCATGATTAAGCAACAAAACCTAATACCAATCATTAATAAGCTGATGTCATCACATTTTTCAAGTTCAGACGTGTTATTCCTCAAATTAGTGCTTATGTAACCAATCAGTTCAGAAATTATAAAAAGGACGGTCTCCAGCAGTTAGATCATTTGTTGCTCAGCTCTCAAGAGATACACTATGGAATCAAGAAGCAATGCATCTCCAGCTTGGAGGCATTTTACAAGAGAAGGGAGTGATTTTGCAAGATGCAAGAAATGTAATGCTCTGATAAAGACAAAAGGAGGGAGCACAAGTGGATTGATGAAGCATATGAAATTACACCAGGACCAGGACTCCAAAGTTGCATCTTCAAAGACAGAAAACCTGCCACCCAGGCCCTCCACCAGTGTAAGTATAATGATTTTATTTTAGATTTTGTTTTGTGCAGTAAAAAATAATTGTCTCTTTAATGTCTCATGAGTCATGACTGAATTTTGGTCTTTTGGGTGCTTTTTACTTGGATCAAATATTAATTGCATTTAGAGTACCATGTCATATGTACCATACCACATATCACTCAATAATTTGTAAATCGAAATACACTTCTTTTTAACAACATTTACTTATGGAGGAGTCAATATGACTCGGATAGAGATTTCTATACATAGACATATTTATTAATTTTTGTGATTCTCATTGTGTAATTGCTCTCTTGTAGGGAGAAGGTGGACCTGAAAAAGGGACTAAGAAGCAGGCTTTGATGACAACATTTATAGGCAAAGAGACTCTTCCAGAAATCCTTGCAAAATTGGCAGCTGATGGATTTTCCGTAAATGCCATTTGCAAAAGCCAGTTAAGCCAGCATAAGAGATGGATTTTCACCTCCTAAAGGAAGGACACATGCTATGAGTCTCATTGGTCAATATGCTCTGCAAGTACGAAAAAAAATTACCGCAGATTTAAAAGAAGCAGTGAAATCTGGGCAGAGGTTCTCCATTACTCTCGATGAATGGACCAGTATTGCCAACAAACGCTTTCTAAACATAAATGTGCATGGATCTAATGAAAAACTGTACAAATTAGGACTGTTTCGAATCACAGGATCATTTACCTCAGAAAGAGCGGTTGAAACAGTTCATGACAGCTTGGAAATATTTGGCCTGAACTTCAACAATGACATAGTAAGTTCTGTAACAGATGGTGCTTCTGTGATGACAAAATTTGGAAGGCATGCCCCAACTGAGCCTCAGCTGTGCTACACCCATGGTATACACTTAGCAGTTTGTGATGTTCTGTATAAAAATCAAGGGCCTATTTCCACTGAAGATGATGTCAATCATGCTGAGGAGCAAGATTCTCCAGAAACTGATGCTAGTGACAATGAAGATGATGACCTGGAAGATGAAGAGGATTCACCAGACATGGGCACTGCTGATTTTGAATTCCAAGAACTTGACATTGATGAACCTGAATTGGACTTGAAATGGATTGATGTAATTAACAAAGTCCGGAAAGAATGCAAGGCATTCAGAAAAAGTGCATTGAAAAGTGAAATCCTTCAAGAATATGTAAAAAAGCAGCATGGAAGAGAACTCAAGCCAATTATTGATGTAAAAGTTAGTATGGAGGCTATGCTTTCATGATAAGTTCATATTCATCCCTGTCTATGCAAAGCCTATGTGGATCTGAAGATCAAATCAGAAATTAGTGATGTTGAATTTCAACTGACTGAAAGTATTTCAAAGACCCTAACACCTGTGAAGCTTGCCAATGATGCTCTATGTAGAAGAAATTGCACCCTGATCACTGCAGAAGGTGTACTGCGCTTCCTTTTTGAACAGCTCAGAAAGCAGGACACATCATTTAGCTTGCAAATGCTGGAGGCACTCAGACGTAGAGTATCCCAAAGACGCAGTAAAGTTCTAGTTTCTTTGCTTCTGTATCTGCACAATCCAACTAGTGTACACAGTGTTGCTGTTGAAAGTGGTGAAGCTGGGTCGTGATTTACTAAAGAGATTATCTGTTATTGAAAGTGATGACGAAGACATGGAAGTGCCTCCCAACTTAGAGCAAATTGACGATGACATTGATGAGTCTGAGGAGCAGTCCCTTGAAGAACATCGAAAATCTCAGTAACCTATTTTTGAAGAAACATTTTCTTAAGAAGTAGCTGTTTATGTTGTGATTCGTTGAAGTTGCAATGAAGATTAATAAGAGTCTAGCTGTTTTAATTTAGCAAATTTTGTCATGATAGAATCAGGCTATTTTAGAATCATGTTTTTCATTTTTGATATCTATGAGAAAAATTCAGACAATGTAATGTAATGCATATTTGCACTGTAATTTGTCCTAATTGAGATATTTTATATGTCAATACCAGGCATATCTAACAATGTACAATGTTGAATTAAGTATTAAAGGGTAAATAAATATACAACTTTGACTTTACGAAGGCATCAATCTTGTTTATTCTATCGAAGTATGAATTTCTGAAACTTAACCGAGACCTGAAATTCCCGGGAGTCCCGGTTCTGGACTTGCAAATTCCCGGTTTCCCGGTTTTCTGAAAAACCGGGAAGTAAGCAATCCCTAGTTTTCAAACACCACTACGTAGAGGATATACACGGTATAACCCTTATTCGATTCGAGCTTAACTACCTCCAAGTTCAACAAAGGTGTAGAAAAAATGTAAAAAATTCAAGTAGGGATCCAGAGATGTTATTCAGAATACAACTTAACAGCAATGAAATTGAAAACAAAATTGAATAGATTAGCAAACAAAAAATTAGGTACTGGTTTGAAAAGTCGAAAAAATCTTCAGAGGAGTATCAGAGAAAGTTAGATGGAAGAATACATAGGACATTGGATAACAGCGACATTGGTGACGCAACCTAAAGAAGCAAAAACAAAAAATGAAAAAGTAACATTTGGTATGATAAAGAGAAAAAAATAAAATAACATGGCTCACTGAAGAGATGGTAAATAAAATAGAAAAAAGGACACAAATGGAAGAATGTAAAAAGTGATGAAGGACAAAATTAGTGCATACAACTAAATAATAAACTAAGAAGGGAGACAGAAAGTGGAATAAAAACATAGCTGGAATAGAAATGCAAAAATCGAGAGGAGATAAGAAGGCAAAAGTGATATGACATTTTGTGAAATAACGTAAGATAGATAACGAGGTAAAGCAGAAAAGTTACTATTAATATTCCAAAATAGAGAGAAACTGGTATTGTCTTATTAGAACTGGGGGAAGTAAAGAAACTACAAGATAGAGACCTACAATCGAAAGATAAATTTGGACTTGGTAGAAAAATTCAATTCTCCTTAAGAGTTCTTTGCAGCTCTACGGTGAACATAGACTTTTTGAGATATTAATGGTCAAAGAGCCTGCCAGGTGTGAAAAAGGTGACAGTCTGAAACAGTCATATTGAGATTAAACTTTTACTTTTTCACAAACAAAATAAATGTTTCTCTGCGTGGACCATACTGTGAAAAAGCAAATGGTATGAGAACGAGTCCAGATGTTTGTTTGTTTTGTTCAGTACTTGTGCTACTTAATTTTTAAAGTGGTATTTTGTTGCACGGGAAAGATTTCATTCGATGTCACCCAAAAAAGCAAAGCGAAAGAAAACCGAATGTTGTATTTGCCTTCCAGTATTTGATAACAAAAATGCCCAAGTAGGACCTTAATGGAAACCATGTTCCTTTTTTAAGACGTAGCAGCATTTCCGAGTACGTTTCATTTTAAGGATCTATTTTATCTATGCACATAATTCACTTTGTCACTCGTTTGTCTTTTTCAATTTGTTTTTCTGAGAACTTCACGTGGGTGGCGTAAGAAAAGTTTGAGGCTGATGCTTTCGATGGGCTAAGGAAAAGTACTTAAGACCAGACCAGATGGACCAAGACCAGATAGATGCTGGGATAAATTCATATCAAATTGAATTTGATCCAACTACGTCAATACTGTTAGTATCAAATTGCAAGTGATGATCAAAATAGGGACGCCATTTTATTCCTAAACGTCTCCTCCATCTTTTTCAAGACTCCATTTGTGCTTAAAATTATCCATTTGTGCTGATAGTCTGGTGCTCCTTTTCAAAAGGGATCAGTGTCCTAAGAGATAAATAACTAAAGAGTAAGAGCTGCATGCTTGGTTTTCATTTACTTTACACATCTTTCTTTCAATAATTTTCCCACCTTTTAATTTAATACCTTGAAGAGAGGTAGTTTTGCGAGAAGACAGAAACAGGATAATTAAAGGAGCACAGATTTTAAACATACCGATTATGAAATAATGCCAAAGTTCTGTTGCTATTAGTTCTGTTATTATGTTAGAAACATTTTTCTTTTATCATATTTAAAGAATGTTGATAGTCATTTTATGGCCAAAAACAAGGGTTTGAACAATAAAAATTATAATTACTAAAATGAGCCTCCCTTTTAAAACTCTTTATCCTTATTTTGGCTGTTATAGATAACTTTCCTTCAAAGGTGCTGATAGAAGGATGGTGGAGATAAAGCTGATGTTACTTTCATTGAAGTCTGATCCAGCCTTCTTCAATCTCCATCATCTATCCTTATCATAAAGGTCTGTAGGTCTTATTTTGAAGCCAAGAGTTATTTGTCCAGAAATAATAAAAAGATCTTCTGTAGCCTCATTTTGCTATTTAGGCAAAAGCTATGTTGGGGGGTAAAATATTGAAGGATGAGTATCTGGCTTTTACTTCAAAGCACCAAATTTGATGAAAAATGCAACTGTACGGGATACTAGCGTAGTACCTAGCAAAAGCAATGCTTATATCTCTAAAATCAGTTTTTCATACTATTTTGAAGACTGTTATATTTCCATTTACAAAGTTCGTACCCTAAGTTCTGCTACATTCACAAAGTCCTTGTCACTTTAGCAACTTTCAGCAAATTGCCAATTTGCCTTTTCATGGAAAAAAAATCATCACTGGTGTTCTTCGCAGTAAAATGGATTAAATTCTTCTTGTTTCTTTCGCGCTAATTGAAATAATATACGCTTTTGTAGACGCAAACACTTAGAAGATCATTGGATCGTATACCATCTCACTTCTGGTGCAAAAATTCTTCTTGCTTAAGAACACATTAGGCATATTATTCAATTAGATTGTTTTGGAGTATTTTGACTTCACTAAAATTTTATCTAGGTTGCATCTTTTTTGTATTGCTTTGTTAAAGACTCAAGTGAAATCTCTACAAAGTCATTCTTTGCTAGCAATCATCTGATTAATCAAACCCTTTCTTTAGCTTTGTGCAATGAGAAATCTAATCTGGAGCGTGAAAACGCCAATAAGCAAAATCATACATTTGCTCCATCATACATCGTACTTTTGTTGCACTGCAAAAATCTCTAAAACTTTCAAAATTTAAGCTGCATGTTTTATCTTCTGAAAAAATGTTTAAGCTTGTTTAAGCTTTCACCAATGAAATAAAGCTATGTGAGCCTCATGTTAGCAAGAAAGCTTGCTTTCAAGCAATCAAAGAAAACCTGGATAGTACAAATGTCCATGAATGTTGTACTCTTTGTTCAACTAGCCAGAACATGATTTTGTGTCTGTGTGATTATCTTTACCAACAAATATCTGGTGGTAGAGACGGAGCCTTAAAATATAAGCTAAAAAACATGTAACCCGTAATTTTACGAAGTCAGAAAAGCACAAATGAGGGTGTATTTTCAAACACAAATCACATGTATTTTTTAAATCTAAATATACTCTGAATCGGCAAAGTTTTGAGCTGCTGCATAAATCTACTGTCGACTTAGATATTTTTTAGAAGCCTTCTTTTCTCTGAATAGATCTAAAATATCGAGGAAACATATTCATGTTGCATGAACCCTTTATATTACCCAGCATAAATTAATAATTCAGTGTAGCTGCAATTGTCATTTTTTGAATTTTGGTGAGATGTAATAATTTAAGATCTTTGTCGTTATATTTTGGGATTTAGTATCACCACCAATAAACTGTGCTCACGAAAACTTTAGATTGGGAAGAATTTCTGAAAGATGACGGTGATTTGAATGATCTGATTGAAGATATAGCGCTCTGGTCTTAAATACAGCTTTGTGAAAAGACCTAAAACTCAAGTTGTTGTCTTCCAAAGCACTGCAATGTTATTTCTTCCTCTGGTTTCTAACTACATTGCTTCAAAAATCTGTTCCCTTCTCCTTTATTTCACATTATAAATATATTTTGGTACAGATTCTACTAATTTTAGTGATACTGGCTCCTTGGCTGTATCTTTTTCGGTGATCTTTTATTTTCTACATTTAAATAATATGATTGGTTGACAAAGCTGGACACATGCTACTGATGTATGAACTGACAAAGTTTATTTAATTATTTCACAAGGTTTTACACTTTTTGTAACAGAAAAGATAGTTTCAATCTGTATTACCGTATAAAAATTACCGTATTTCGGTCAAGTTATGAGGACAGATGGTGAGAGTATGAAGAAGGCAATTATGTTGGGTGGTTGCGAAGGTAAAAGAAAAAGAGGAAGGTCATGCGGTAGATGGTTAGATGAAGGCATAGCGTTGACAGGGAATGTTCTGCAACACCTAAAAGAGCTTACCCGCAATCGAAACCGCTGGAGACGGGTCATCATGGGCGTCACCAGAAGTCGACCACGACTTAATGGAACAAGGCAACAAGGTAACCGTATAAAGTTCTGATACGTTTTCAGGTTAATTTATCTTGAAAAAGTTTTGATGAATAACAGGAGTTTCGAGAGCTGTTAACTACCCCTGTTTTGAATTGCCTGGCTGGGCCTCATTTATCATCTGGGTATAATTTCAAGCTCTACAAATATTATTGCAGGAACTCTTTTGACGTTTAAAGTTCTAATCTTTGGTAAAAATGTTCAGTAACTCACCTTTTCATTTCTTGATTCATTATTTGGTAATGAAACCTTAATATTACTATTTATTTTGACCAGGCATAGATCAATCAATTAGCTCAAGACATTTCTAGAAACGGAATATACTGTAAATAGTCACCAACAGATAGCGAGACCATACTGAATTTTACAGTCGAAAAGTAGGAAGGCGCAAAACTTATGTACCTGTAGAAATGCAGGTACAAGCAAAATTTATCTCAGTTAAAACAATAGACTACTGTTTCATTCCAAACTTTCCTCTTTATGGCCGAGGTAACACTTTACGACGCTGTTTATTGGTGCCTAGTGCAAAGGCTACCTGAACAGCGCTATTGTGAAATTCCCTTCTTCACAATACCCCACAGAGCGTTGCATGACGCCAGACACGGACTGTCTGGGAGACTTCCGTATATTGCGACTTTGTAGGCGATGGTAGGCCAGATCTCCAGATCTTTATATGTTTCCCGTTACGTCGAAGGTCGTCCTGCCCTTGGCTGTCCTTAATTGATCTTGTTTTGCAGATTTTATCCTCCTGTCCAAGTATCATCCCCTTCAGAGGGGCTAGTCTTTCGAAAATTGTAGTAAAGTCATGCCTCACATCCTAAATGCTCTTGTCAGAATGCACCTTATTATCTGTTCATACAAATAATCACCTTCTCTTCCAAACGGGAAGGGTTCCTGGCAGCGTTCTATCCTGTACAGGGAACATTTTACCATCACATAGGTAAATTTCAACACGAAGCGGTCACATGTAACCAGTTTTAATGGATGCAGTGACCGTTCTATGTCCCTCCTTTGTCATGGTCAAAAAGAGCTATACAAGACAGTCGAAAAAAGATGGAAACTAGTAGGAAATGCACTGAGACTACCATTCGTACGGCATGCTTACTACGTCTGTGTTGGACATACACAGTTGGAAGGAGAAAACGAGGAAGGCCTGTAATAAAATGGCAAGTCACATTCTAAGATGACTTGAAAACCCTAGGTTTATGTACTTGAAACGCTCGAAATTTGGGCGAGGATCGGATCCACTGGCGCCGTCTTGCTGCCCGATGCCCTGCATGGGCTGAGGAGCCTAAGACCTAAGGCAAGCTTTCTCACAACTACTGCAGTGTCAAGAATTATTCCCTCTCTTGACAAAAATAATTGTTTATCAACTTTGGGCCGATGATTGACATTTGCTTAAAAAAAATTCATCTAATTCTCTCAAGCCTATTCCGTGTTACTCAATTGTTCCAAATTGCCTCCTTGGATTCAATTACAATAATCTAAAGTCTCAAATTTGGTATTGATTTAGTCTTCGTCAACATGGAATAATAATCCGGACTCTAAAATGGACATCCAGACCATTTTGCCAATAAAACTCCAACAATTGTCACGGGTAATCCATTAATTAAATTACGTCCCTTAAAATGTTACCACTAGTAGTAATGGTCAAGATAATATAACAAAATTTAGCATCCTGACACCTTAAACATGGAGTAAACTTTTCTTCACTTACTTATAGTATCTGATCAAAATTTCAGAACTCCAGGGCCGACAGGGGACGACATGAAACTTGACGCGGTGACAATGAACTTTAGACAAAAAGAATTACATTGTTAACTTGCAAGATAATTTAGACGACTAATAATGTAGTTCAGTTGGAAAGAAATCACTACTGACACCATCGTTGTTAATGTGGTTGCTGCATTGAAACATATTTTGAATCATATTTTTGGCTCATGCTTTCTGCTCATTTTCGCTCGGCAACGACAAAAAATTTAGATTTTGTTTTACATACTCTCCCAGGCTCCCAGAGAAGTACCAACTTTGGATAAAGTCTTCTAGATAAAGTCTAAAAGATAACCGAAAATATCCCTAGGGATTTTGTGCGGGTCGTTATGGGCCCCGGGGCAATTCTTGGGTAGTGTAAAAAAATACTTCTTATTTTTACTACTGGACAGTGTATGGAGGCTATGTTCCAACACAGCGTTTCAATGCAGACATCTCTCCATTCCCTTTCCTATCGACACAAAGAAAACATATGAACACAATGAAACCCAAAATAAGGAACAAAATAAGAGAAAAAACCAAACAATTTGGGTAAGTCAGGTGCCGGATTAGAAAAACGTCAGTGCACCCTGCAGATGTTTTCTCCCTTAAGGGAAACAACAAAAAATAGGTGTCATTTTTCGTGAAAAGGAGAGAATATTAGCTGTTGCAAACTCATCTTGGCATCCAGATGTGGAAGTCTTCTTTCAGAAAGATGTACAGGGGGACACAGATGTTGGTGTTGAATTGGTTAAAAAAATATTGAAACCAGTTGTTCAAGAGGGACATGTTCTTTTTTCAGGTAATTTCAAGGGCCAGGTAGCAGATGAATAAAAACAGAAAGTTGTAAACGTTGGCGGTATCTCCTGGTATGATTTGCCAGGTGCAACGGACCTCGGGCAACCTCTCGATCCGGGATATGCTTAATTAATTATTTAGTCAAGGTGAAGCAACAGCACAAAAAATAGTTGGATTCTGAAGAAAATGGGGATAAATGGTGCAGAGAGCATGTTTACTGCTGCTAATCGAAGAATATTGAAGTTTCACTGTTGGAAAAAGCCTAAGAGTCTTTTGGGCGCGAAGTATGATAAGTTTCGACGTCCAATGTTTGAGAAAATTGGCTGTCTCCTTACAGATGATGGTTCTAGTGACAACTGGGTAAAACCTAAAGGACTGCAGGATTACAAAGTACCCCCACCTACAACGATGGAACCTATTCAACTGCTTGCGGTATCGTCAGTTCCAGCTGACTGAGATTCAAGATGACGTAGATGAAGGACATCATTATACAGAAAGCGATGATGAAGAGGTAGATATAGTTGTTGAGGACAAAATGGAAGTAAATGATGGTACGACTTTTATATATTTGAGAACTGATTTATGATGACAAGGCAATATGTTTTACAATTTTAAGATAAGCGTGGCTTCACTACAGTGGAATCCCGCTATAACGAACTTTCAAGGGACCGAGAAAATAGTTCGTAATAGCGGGAGTGCGTTATACAGAAGGGAAAATTTTTTATGAAGAATTTCAAAGAAAAATGGCCCAGAATGCTTTTTGGACCCTCCCCTCAGTATATACACTTAGGTGGCGCACTGAATTGTTCGAGAAATGGCCTATAGGATGATAAGCGCTGTCGCTCTAATAGATAGCAAATAGAAAATCAAAAGAAATAGGTTTTTTACTCAAAAAATGTTCTATGATGAATTATAACATGGAAGATCAATACTCTTGTTGACTGTTTTATTTTAAAAAGTCAGTGATACATTTCTCTTGTTTTTTATTACTCGTGGGTAAATAGTACAACCTTGAAAAGGAATTGATTTTTTTTCGCATTTCATCCCCCATTTCATCACAAAAAAGACTAGATGTTTGAAGTACCTCTAGAGCCTGAACAACTTCACTCTTCGTTGGCGGTTGTAAAACAACTTCTTCTTCAATCACGTCACACTCTTCTTCCCTTTCTTCATCTAAATTAGACACCGTGGCTATGATCTCTTCGTCGGTAAGCTGACCTGCTTCAAAAGTTAACAATTCATCATCCGTGTCTATGTAATTGGCTGCTGTCATTTCTGGTGGTACTGAACCCTCATTTCGCGCTCTTAGCTCCTCAATTTCACTGGCTAGCTCTTGAAATGGGTCATCAGAATCATTTAAACTTTGCTGTTGGCTTTCTGTGCAAATGCCAGCTTTCCGAAAACAGTTCACAATTGTCTCAGATGTTACTCGGTCCCAGGCTTCTGCAAGATAGGACATTGCAGTTAAGATACTGATATTAGGCACCCCTTTGTTTGAATCGATATTTGCAATGTATTTCTTTACAACATGTGCCCGATAGTGAGCCTTCAACGAACGTATAACTCCTTGGTCCATAGGCTGAGTTTTGGAAGTGGTGTTTGGAGGCAGAAAAATCAGCTCCACTGCTTGCAGCTTGTCGATGTTTGGATGAGCAGGGCAGTTGTCAACGATAAGTGCGATCTTTCTTCCCTCAGCAACGAACTTATTGTCGATTTGCATGACCCATTCCTTAAAGATGCTACCATCCATCCAACTCTTTTTCTGCGAGCGGTATTGACAAGGCAGACTTTTGATGTTTTTGAAACATCTTGGCTTTGCTGATTTCCCTATCACAAACATAGGCAATTTGTCTCCAACAGCATTTGCAGCAGCTAAACCTGTCAAACGCACTTTGCTGTGTTTTCCTCCTGAGCATCGCTCGTTCTTGTAATGCAGAGATTTAGTAGGCAATGCTTTATAAAAGAGGCCAAACTCATCAGCGTTGAAAATGTTCTTTAATTCGTACTTGGACAGAATAGTTGGGAGATTAGTCTCGTTCCATGGTGCTGTCATTTCAGAGGTACATGACTTTTCTTCCCCAGATACGTATCTAAAAGTTACATTATGCCTAACCTTCCATCTGTCAAGCCAGCCATCAGAAGCTTTGAAATCATCAAGGTGTAATGATGATGCGAATTCTAAGGCTTTGTTCTTAAGAATCACTCCTGAAATCGGAACATTATTTGCACGAGTGTTTTGGAACCAAGTGTAAACTGCCTTGTCCAGTTTTTCGTTGTCTGCTTTTCTCATCTTCTGTCGCTTAGGATTTACTCCTCCAGATTCATAAGCAGCCATGATTTTTTCCCTGTTTGCAAGCCAGGTTGATACTGTGTTTCTTGGCACTCCATATTTCTCTGCTACTAACTTCTTTGGTATCCCTGATGAAATATCTTGTAAAGCCTGGTACTTTCTTTTAATTGGAAGTGTACTTCTTGTCTTTTTTACTTTATCAGCCATCTTACGATATTTTTATCAACTAACTGTAGCCTAGCAAGCGTGTAGAGCAACTGCTTACTTAACGAATGATCCCTTATTTATTTTGTAATGAATTTATTTGACACCTCGTCACCTAATTATGAGTTGCACTCATCACTCCAATGAGCAGATGTAACGATCGAAACCTAATTACAAAACTACTGTCATATCACTGACCTAGCATACAATGGCACTGATTTGGATACCTCAACCTAAAATCGTCGAAACTGTAAAAGATATGGAAAAAAAGCAACCAGTACTTTATGTTCAAATTCCCTATGATGTTGATTTGCCCATCGTCATAACAAAAAATTGGGAAGTTGATTCTTATGTTTAAGGTTACCATGATTACAGAAGTTTATGGACCCCCGACTGTGAATGAAATTTTGGAAACTCAAAGACAACCAGACAATCCAACGGATAAATATGCCGTTCGTGTATTAAAAGATGCCAGTTGTTGGACATTTGAAAAAAGGCAGTAACGGACGTTTTGCAAAAACAATTTTCTATTTTTTAAGGAGTGATGCCTATGCCAAGTGCTCTGTACGAATTTCAGGGAAACCAGTGAACCTTGGAGACGGCGAGGGTATGCAAGTTCCGTGTGTGCTACAACTTGAGGGACAGATTAGATTCATTGATACATTAAAAAAGAATCTTTGATGAAATGATTCAATATTGCCAGATATTAGTCTTTCTTTCTTTTCACATCAGTTAGTACAGTACAGTCGACCGTACATAACAGAGACACAGCACATGCCTGGCCATCATAACACCTTTACACTTCAATTAGACTGACAGATTAAGGTTAACGTATGTTTTCTATCTGTTTTAACCACACGCGATCACGGTTAGTTTTCTCAAAACTTCGTTGTACAGGGGGTCTTTGTGATGAAGGGACTAGAAATTTGGTTCGTAATAACGAAAGTTCGTTATACTGAGGGTTCGTTGTACAGGGAGTATTTTCAGTAGTATGTACTTGCCAGAATCCAAGGGACCAGACTTTTAGTTCGTAATTGCCGGAAGTTCGTTATAAGCGGGGTTCGTTATGGCGGGATTCCACTGTATATCATAAAATTGATCGACTGTGTTTGTTGCAATTGTCAAAATTTGATATTAACCAAAAGGAAAATCCCAAATAACCCGTTGAAATCAAGATACCTTCAGGTTGCCAACCGATTTCTTAGAAATTAGTTCACTTTTCCCACTGAATAATACCAAATTCCAACAATCTTCTATTTTAGTTCTACTTGGTATTTTATTTAATGGCGATGGTACTTCATTTATTTTTCCTCCCCTGGCCTTTTGTCTGAGTATAAACATGTTCCGTGGATGTTGCTTAATTTTTAGGGCAACCGAGCCCCGTCTTTCTTGTATACATATTTCTTCCAAAAAAAACGTGTAATTGCATACATTATTATCTTTTTAACTGAAAAAACCCCACCCCCAGTAGCATGTTTTAGCTCCTGGCTATTGCATTCTTTAAAATACCGAGGCTTATGTCGACTCCTCAAGGAAATTCCGAAGCTGAGTTTCCTATTTAAAGATTATGAAATCTCTTGTCAAATTTGAAAATAGTAAAATTCAAATAGTAAAGACCTCCACATCTTTCTTTCTATCTTTGTTTTCAGTTTTGAATACCAATGCCATTAATCCAAGATATTTTGACAAAGCTCGGTTCATTCTGAGTGTATCTGGGCACCTGCATTTAAATGCAATTTTTGAACAAGACGTACATTTCTACACCTAAGTTGGAATACTTGTCTTGATTATTAAACTAAAGGCTCTTCTCCAATAACAACATCGACGGAATGCTTTTCAAACCTAAAAATAAAAAAAATGACTTAGATTCGATACCAAGCAAGACAGATACAACTCTTTCTGTGTTCATCGGTAGACCACTTTCTGTGTTCATCGGTAGACCACTTTCGGCCAGAGGAGAATTGATCAAACATATTAGTAATTGTGCTCACAGTCGAGGCCAATTACACTGCATTTTATCAGTTCTGATTTAGCGACAGAAGAAATAGAATCCTCCAGATTTCACTAATTCATTAATTCTTTAGTAATAAAGGAGAGGTAACATTTCAAAAAACAATATATTCCTTCTTCTAATGCCTTAATCTTCAAAAAAATTCCCCCGTGTTAAATGCGCAAATCTGTTACCACCTTTTATTCCATTATCAAAGTACATTTCAGGTTACAAACATACAGACTATAGTTTTTGTTCCCATATTTAATGTTCTTTCTCTGCCTCCCAGCAAGAATTAATGTCAGCCCCTTACATTTAACAAAGAAACAAAGCAAGATTTGAAAAAAAAGTGTCACGTTACAGTCTTTAACACGAACTTCAGCTAGAATACAATTGCAAGAAAACAACTCAAGTCATTTTCTTTCAAAATTAAGAAAAATAAACAATCAAAGCAACTAAAGAAATTTGGGATATTTCCCTTCGTTAAAAACTTTTCGAAATTCCAAGTTGAATCTTTCGACTTAAAAAACAACAGATACTAAACCCTTGCTATATCTTGACAAATGTGACTGCAAAAGTTATTTAGTAAGGTAAATATAAACAACACTTTCTGAGATAAAAAATGGTAAGAAATTTATAAGAAAATAGCAATAAAGATAAATAACTAACAGAAAATGAACTGTTTGCCATTGCATCTTTCATTTTTAATTCAAAATTTTTCAACTATCGCAATCAGAACTATCAGATCAAGACTATTACTACTTGATATTGACCAGTTCAAACAAACAAGTTCTAAAGCTTTTTTGCATAGCATAATTTGTCTTTAGCAACGGGTATAAACCAGCGTAATTCCACTGCCAAAATAACTCCTCAAATTCATTTGTGTAATTGCAAAAAAGCTATTAAGATTTTATTCATTACAATATGTTGCTTTATTTCCTCATCAAATTCCCCCTTCTACTTTACATAAAGTATGTTTGTTTACTCGGCCTTATAAATAGGGCGTTTCAATAAAATAAACAAAAAGCAAAGCTGATAGCATACTAGAGGAATGGTCAGAAATTCTTTACTAGCCAAGTTCGTTATGCAAAATCAATCGCTGTGATCTCAATTAAATAGCATGGCCTGTGAAAATAACCTACACTATTCACGTGGTGGCAGGGAAGGTTTAAGCAGTTTACAAAAAATGTTGGACCTGAAATACACAATTCTTTGNAAAATAGTAAAATTCAAATAGTAAAGACCTCCACATCTTTCTTTTCTATCTTTGCCTTCAGTTTTGAATACCAATGCCATTAATCCAAGATATTTTGACAAAGCTCGGTTCATTCTGAGTGTATCTGGGCACCTGCATATAAACGCAATTTTTGAACAAGACGTACATTTCTACACCTAAGTTGGAATACTTGTCTTGATTATTAAACTAAAAGCTCTTCTCCAATAACAACATCGACGGAATCCTTTTCAAACCTAAAAATAAAAAAAATGACTTAGATTCGATACCAAGCAAGACAGATACAACTCTTTCTGTGTTCATCGGTAGACCACTTTCGGCCAGAGGAGAATTGATCAAACATATTAGTAATTGTGCTCACAGTCGAGGCCAATTACACTGCATTTTATCAGTTCTGATTTAGCGACAGAAGAAATAGAATCCTCCAGATTTCACTAATTCATTAATTCTTTAGTAATAAAGGAGAGGTAACATTTCAAAAAACAATATATTCCTTCTTCTAATGCCTTAATCTTCAAAAAAATTCCCCCGTGTTAAATGCGCAAATCTGTTACCACCTTTTATTCCATTATCAAAGTACATTTCAGGTTACAAACATACAGACTATAGTTTTTGTTCCCATATTTAATGTTCTTTCTCTGCCTCCCAGCAAGAATTAATGTCAGCCCCTTACATTTAACAAAGAAACAAAGCAAGATTTGAAAAAAAAGTGTCACGTTACAGTCTTTAACACGAACTTCAGCTAGAATACAATTGCAAGAAAACAACTCAAGTCATTTTCTTTCAAAATTAAGAAAAATAAACAATCAAAGCAACTAAAGAAATTTGGGATATTTCCCTTCGTTAAAAACTTTTCGAAATTCCAAGTTGAATCTTTCGACTTAAAAAACAACAGATACTAAATCCTTGCTATATCTTGACAAATGTGACTGCAAAAGTTATTTAGTAAGGTAAATATAAACAACACTTTCTGAGATAAAAAATGGTAAGAAATTTATAAGAAAATAGCAATAAAGATAAATAACTAACAGAAAATGAACTGTTTGCCATTGCATCTTTCATTTTTAATTCAAAATTTTTCAACTATCGCAATCAGAACTATCAGATCAAGACTATTACTACTTGATATTGACCAGTTCAAACAAACAAGTTCTAAAGCTTTTTTGCATAGCATAATTTGTCTTTAGCAACGGGTATAAACCAGCGTAATTCCACTGCCAAAATAACTCCTCAAATTCATTTGTGTAATTGCAAAAAAGCTATTAAGATTTTATTCATTACAATATGTTGCTTTATTTCCTCATCAAATTCCCCCTTCTACTTTACATAAAGTATGTTTGTTTACTCGGCCTTATAAATAGGGCGTTTCAATAAAATAAACAAAAAGCAAAGCTGATAGCATACTAGAGGAATGGTCAGAAATTCTTTACTAGCCAAGTTCGTTATGCAAAATCAATCGCTGTGATCTCAATTAAATAGCATGGCCTGTGAAAATAACCTACACTATTCACGTGGTGGCAGGGAAGGTTTAAGCAGTTTACAAAAAATGTTGGACCTGAAATACACAATTCTTTGTGCAACGGCCGCTCCGTTGCCTGTGTTGGCTAGACGTCCTTGGGAGAAGCTATCGTACACGACATTACAACCATGGTCACATATTAATGTGGTGTTCATGTTGTATTTATTTCTAATTTCAAAACAAAAATTATGTAGTTTCTTATGGGATCAAGTAAATTTGTCGACCTTTGAAAATCAGTTGTATGGATTTCATAATTGAAACGAGTGCTGGCAAAAAATGGCACACTTCTCAAATCAATATAATCTGTGAATAACCAACACTTTCTCCCTCAAAAGCTCACCAAAAAAAAGATTTATTTCAGGTGTAAAATTTAAATGTGAATACCTTTTTGACCATTCGTTTTTTTACTTCTAAATCCCCACTACTCAAACTCTTCCATTCTCTGCTAGCTGTTGGTTTTGTTTTAAGTAAACCAACCTTTTAAAAATTGCCTCACTATTACAACTGTTATGAAACAGAGGGAGGAAGTCAATAAATTAAAAATATTAAAAATGACGAAAAAAAAGAGAGAAGCACACATGAAAAGTAATATTCTGCGCGATTGTTTGATTGTACAGTTGTACTGTCATTAAAAAAACCTTATAAATAAATGTGAAAAAAACTATTGACTATCGAAAAGACAGTTCAGTTATGACAACGCTCTCCGGCATGGAATCAAATCGGATTCACCTGACACATGTCCTTCTCAGAATGTACGTGCAAATGCATATGAAGACAGAGAATAATATCTCAGCAAATGGAACATGAAGTGAAATCAAGCTCGATTAAGACTAATAGTCATTCTTTCATGCAAATTGGCCCTTAACTGTTCAATTACATTTTACCGAAACTTAGAAGAGTTATCAGTAGTACAATGTCAGACCTACCTATATATTCACAAAAGATTAAGATCCCTATTCTTATACAAACACTGGATTACCTTCATTTTCTAATTAAAGTCAGTTTGGCGCTTTTCAGAGGTACCCGCCCCAGAAAAGCTAAAATACAATCATCACTAATGGAAACTGTACTTAAGAGTACTGAAAATGCGCTTGTTTACAGCAAGGTAGTGTGTAAAACCCAAAATTACAGTAAACCATTTTTTTGTTAAACAAAAGGGATAAACCTGATAATATTTAGGAACAGAAAGGAATGACACAACGCACTTGATACTGAAACTAAAGAACTTACTTAGATTTTCTTAGTCACTGGGCACAAAGGGGCACAACCAACACACCGTCAACAAAATACACCCACCTAAGAAAAAGAGGTAATTTTAGACATTTTTGTAAAATCCAGAATAACGGAAAATATATGCTAAAAACAACATCTGAAAGCTGGAGTAAAATAATTATAACCTTCGTTTTGGTCCAATGCCTGTTCTGTGGCATTTGTCAAAATCAAAAAACCCAAGTAAAAATATAACTTTATCACTTAGGAACACAAAGGAACGATCTAAGAGAGAACCCTCTTTTGTTATTGGCTGTCTAAAGCAATTGGCAGTCATAAACGATTTCTTGTTGGCTACAACCCAGGGGAATTAAATCCTAAATGTGAAAAGCCTATCTTCCTAGATGGAGGCAGACCTATCCTTATCTACTATTTCACACTGTTTGATTTAAATATTTGTAACACATTCGGTGTTCATAAACATTGCATTGCAGCCGAATCACAATTAATTTGGTTCATAACGTAATAGTAGACTTACCTCAACTTGATAAACAAGCTATTTTTGTTTATATTGAGGTAAAAGACTTTTGTTTTATCCATGAATCTTTATGGGTATGTTCTATGTATCTGACATTCCCGACACTTGTAAACAACCTCCGATAAAACCCCCTCTAATTTTATCCCTCAAT
>RDPX01000042.1:1162605-1183644 GCA_003991215.1 Morbakka virulenta
CTATATATTCACAAAAGATTAAGATCCCTATTCTTATACAAACACTGGATTACCTTCATTTTCTAATTAAAGTCAGTTTGGCGCTTTTCAGAGGTACCCGCCCCAGAAAAGCTAAAATACAATCATCACTAATGGAAACTGTACTTAAGAGTACTGAAAATGCGCTTGTTTACAGCAAGGTAGTGTGTAAAACCCAAAATTACAGTAAACCATTTTTTTGTTAAACAAAAGGGATAAACCTGATAATATTTAGGAACAGAAAGGAATGACACAACGCACTTGATACTGAAACTAAAGAACTTACTTAGATTTTCTTAGTCACTGGGCACAAAGGGGCACAACCAACACACCGTCAACAAAATACACCCACCTAAGAAAAAGAGGTAATTTTAGACATTTTTTGTAAAATCCAGAATAACGGAAAATATATGCTAAAAACAACATCTGAAAGCTGGAGTAAAATAATTATAACCTTCGTTTTGGTCCAATGCCTGTTCTGTGGCATTTGTCAAAATCAAAAAACCCAAGTAAAAATATAACTTTATCACTTAGGAACACAAAGGAACGATCTAAGAGAGAACCCTCTTTTGTTATTGGCTGTCTAAAGCAATTGGCAGTCATAAACGATTTCTTGTTGGCTACAACCCAGGGGAATTAAATCCTAAATGTGAAAAGCCTATCTTCCTAGATGGAGGCAGACCTATCCTTATCTACTATTTCACACTGTTTGATTTAAATATTTGTAACACATTCGGTGTTCATAAACATTGCATTGCAGCCGAATCACAATTAATTTGGTTCATAACGTAATAGTAGACTTACCTCAACTTGATAAACAAGCTATTTTTGTTTATATTGAGGTAAAAGACTTTTGTTTTATCCATGAATCTTTATGGGTATGTTCTATGTATCTGGCATTCCCGACACTTGTAAACAACCACCGAAAAAAACCCCTATAATTTTATCACTCAATACATTTTGGCATATGAATTTGCTGCCAACCGTCTTTGCCACAATCCATACTTCTCAGCAAGGTTTACTTCTGGTTTGTTTGTATAAAAACACCAACAAAAGCACCAAATGATAAATCCTCCATAATTTCGTTAACCAAAAACAAAAACGGAAAAAAAAGTATTCTGTTCACTCCACTATAATAATATTTGAGGTAGTCAACACTAATTTCTTTTTATAGTGCTCTTGAAATAACAAAAATTATCTTGGTAATAACTCGATAGTCCAAATAACTCTCCATATCCGGAAGCCAAGTTATAACGGGTAAACATTGGGTGTCATAATAATTTAGTGGGTTACAGAGATGTAAAAATATCCTTTTTCAGTCAACTATTCACTGACGTACACAGCATTAAGTCTTTCAGCAGGCCATTACACCTGACTGTCACACGAGTCATCTTTTGGATTTGGCTTCATAAAAATAAAATAATTCCAGATCTTCTCCATTAAAATTATAAAACTGTGGCAGCATTTAGAAAGGAACCTAAACCTATTTTTACCCTTCTTTTCAAAATGTTTAAATATACTTCCCAGAAAAATCATTGGTTGTTTGAAAAATATCAATATTTACTGGTTAACTCTAAGGTGAGTATTTGGCAAACTTGCCCTGAATGTCCATTTCCCGAAGGACTAGGATGGCAAAACTTTGCCGAAAGTGGTGACCTCCAACACATCAGGGCTGTCAAAAGGTTACGGTCCCTCAATTGTTCTTTTTCAAGCACTGTTTTGAATTACAAATTACGTGTTATTTCTAGGAGTGATCTGGCTCTCTATGCCAACTAGAAGCCGAAGCCATAGCCACAGAGGGAGGACCAAGCTCTTGTTAGACTCACTTTGTTGGCTTTTTACTCCACTTGCATTCCAAAAGACTGCTTGGTTTCTTCAGCCTCAATAGATTCTTAAGTTTAAAATAAAAGTCTTCCATACTTTCTGTCTATCTCAACCCAGTCGTGTTTCAGCAACTTTTCAGTAATCTAACCACACGTCTATTTTAGACATGTTCCTTATAAAAAACGTGTAGCTTTAGGGCTCTCTGCAGTTCAAATTTCTACTTTCAAGATCTGTAGAGCTCTTTTTGTTTCAAATAATGCAATAACTACAATATGGGATTAATTGAAATGTACTTATTCTCTTCACCAAGCTTCAGACAAATCAAAGAAAAGAGGGAAGCGTCACTATATTATGAGCCCGATTGTTGATTAAAATAAAACTGGTGGAATCTCGTTGAAAAATAAAGGCAGCAACACATTTCTTCCAGTTTTATACTTTTATACTTTATCATACTAACACTTTAGGAGGTTGTTTGAAAAGAAGAGCAAACTACTGACGTTTGTTTGGGAAAGCCTTAAAAACTCTCGTCATATTATTTGCAACGAGAATCCGGCCACATATACCACTTGTCACAACTCAAATTTAATAGCCTGCGCTCAGTAAACTACTAACAAATTCTATAAAAGACCTCTTAAAAATTAGTATCTACCTAAAGCATTCCCGATATGTAATATGGGTTTCAGAGTTAGCTATCTTAACAATCTAATATAATCTACTATAATACAGTTCTTAATGGACTAGTGGGTATTTGGCAGTACTTTTCTCATCTTTTATTTCTTTCAGCATCTCAACCAGATCAGTTGGAAGGTGTGAAATGACACCTTTGTAACCAGGGAAGTAATTGACATCAACCACATCATATTGACCTGTCTTTGAATCCACTATAATATCAACACCGAGGAGTGAAAACTGCATCTTTGAACGCAGTGTTTCAAGAAAGTAACTTATGACATCATTATCTAACAATGTTGCTTCATCACTTGTTTTGTAAGACATGAGCTCAACACCGGGTGGATGAATCGGAAGCTTAAATTCTTTTCTCGTAACTTGAGTGCTGACGAAATCAATGGTTTCGAAGTCTCCGGCTTCTAGATCTTTGATTGATGGACTTTCTCTTACATAAAACTTTGACCCAACTGTAAAAACTTTGTACATTTTCCCTCCGTGGTTAATGAACTGTTGAAGTATGCAAGGTCGCTGGATTTCATCAATGTATTCCTCGGAAAAAACTATTTTCATGTCACGTGAGTACTGCCCAGTCCCAAACTTACTTTTCACAATAAGGGGATAGGAAAGGTTTGCACGTTGTACTATCTCCCTCATACGTAATGGGTTGTTTGAATCAACACGGACAAAAGGAGGTACAGATAGCTTTACATCATTTAACGTCACCTCGCAATTCTTTGCCAGCTCAAGAGTTTTACCTCTGTCACTGATAAGCAAATTGACAGTTGAAACTGGATCCAATACGACGACATCTTTGTTAATATTAATGTAATTTAGGAAATTACGGACGCATCTTTCATTAAATTCGTGTGGGTAGTCCAAGATTTTATGCAGAATTACATCAAAAGGTCCTTGACTCTCCAATGGTTTTGTAAGATCTATCTCGGCAACTTGTATTCCTTCTTTCTGACATAATTCTTCAATACAACCGGGAATCTGGGTTTCGATGGCCTTTTCTTTTGCAAGGCAAACACCAAATAAAAGGCCTTTTTCTGGCATCGTTGCTGATCAATTGGCTGTCTTAGAACGTGAAGCAATTTCTGGGTTCTGTACAAAAAAGAAAATGGGGGAATAACTAAAATTTACTACTAAAAACTAATATCACAATGGTACAAAATATTAAAAGCCTTCTGAATTCATTTCAATCTACAAAAAACCCACTGTGCGCTTACCATCACCCAAAATCTATACTCCTTTTTTAATTCAAAGTCTGCATTATTATACAAGCTCGTAGTAAATATAATCTTGCAAGTACAAATATAAATATGGCTAGATGCAGACCTCCTAATTCTGTGCTTGTATACATAAAAATTTTATTTGGCGAAGTGCTAAAGTGTGTCCAGGTTATACTGCTGTTGTATTTACATCCTTGTCAAGTGCTGTGTTACTTAGCTGATAATGACAAAGCTCGTACATGGCCATTCTTTATGTCTTCGTTAAACTAATGATAGTAAGAGCAAGTTGGTAACTTTTACTTCTCTCACTAATATTCATGGACTTGTGGTTGTTTTTAAGATTTACCATCCACAACAGAAAACTAATTAAATTGTCTTTGACAAACGTCATAATGGTAGTTTCTAACAGAATCAACATCACCATCTTTTTCATCTTTGCCAATTTTGGGTGCAGCGGTTTGCTGTTATCGTCCACATAACTAGCCTTAAATGGGCAGGGTAGACATTTTTTGAATTTCTGTCTAGTTTCCAAACAGCGATATCAAATTGTGCCATACAAATAGAATATATCCCAAATGACCTGGGTTACCTTAGCCTCACATCGTCTGCAAAAACTTGGGATCTTTTAAATTAAAAAATGTTATGGCCAGGATACACATCTGAAGCATTGGAAATGTCCCTGAATGCATGCAAAGTCATTATTTTGGTATGTTTAACGTATGGATGGATTGAAATAATAAACTTTGGAATGCAGGAAAGAATTTTAAATTATATGAAAACACTAGTTTTATTGTTGCTGGCAACTACAAAAATTTCTACATTGCAATGGTATGGAGCAATGTCTGACCAAAGTACTGTTACGTTTGACAATTATTATCTAATACTAAATAAGGCCCTCTTGCTCTAAATACTTACAACTGGCTTTGTTACCTTCAGTAACATTACACCTGGGCAGCATAATATCTTCTTACAAAATATATCAGCCACCAACATGGGTTCAGATGGTCCAAATCTCTACCGTTTCAGTGGCTAAATCTCTTTGAGGATGACACTTAACACAAGAATTTTTTCTACAGAAGACTCTAAAGAAGGCAGAGGACATAAACACTCTTTTAACTAGTCTATACTTAAGGAATCCCATTCTTTCATGCTATCCCACAAAGAAACAACCCCCCCCCCCCCAAAAAAAATCCTATTGCCAAAATGATGGAAGAGACATCCCCAATTTTGATGGATACAAACAACTGATGAATCCTTTGAGTTTGGTAATGATGTGGTCACTTCATGTGATAATGACATCACTAGAGCTCAGTTCTCTTCTAAATGACTTTATCAACTGCAGAGGTTAAAAGCCATAGCATATGTTGCTGCATGCCTCTTCCCCTCCTACAAATTCCTATCGGATATGCCAATGCCATTTTTTCACCATCAAGAGAAAACTATTTCAAAATATTAAAATTTTGTTTTCAAAATTTTGCTGCTTAAATGTACTTATTGACTATGAATACAAAACTGTAGGCTGATACCTTCAAGTTGTTGATGTCACTTGTTTTCAATAAAGTTGTTGCAAGTGTCAAAGTAAATCCTGACAATTCTCACACAACAAACTTAGCATTTTACTAAATTGACTGTACTAGCAGACAACAGACTACTTTGTTTAACCCAATTCCTTTTTATATTAGAAGAGTCCATTCCTATACTTTGGATATAGTTACTTGCTCAACAAAGGTGAGTCAAATTAAAAAAATTATTCCAGCTGTTACATCAACCTGGTTATTCAATCTAACAACCTGTGGGGATCAAATGATCTTGTTAATGAAAATTTTATAGCAATGTAGCAATGTGATGGATATTTTAAGCAAACATTATTATAAAATTTCTACTTGTACTTCTACCTGCACATAACCACTTCTGACATTGAATATACATACACACAGATATATATATATATATATATATAGTATATGGAGTAAACTCAAAGTAGCAGGATGTTATTTGCTACAAAGTGAGAATAACAAATGGTATCATCATCATCATCATATTCGGTTTAACGTCCGGTTTACATGCTAGCATGTGTTGGACGAGAATAAAGTTGTTTTTTTTAGTTTTAACGTCATTTTCCCCCAGCAATTGGGGCTCAGACGGTGCCCTTCAGAGGGACTTTTGATTTGGCAGTGAGGAATTTTTTGGCCGGATGCCCTTCCTGACGCCAACCAATGGCTTTTTCTTTTCGCAAAGTTCTAAATTCTCCTCGACAGCTCGGGGAATTGAACCCGGAACTCTTGGTTACTGTGCAGTGCACTAACCATTGAGCCACGGCTCCTCACATAAAAAAAATAAATACATAAAAAAAATTAATTGGACAAAAATGAGACAACAGAAGACAATTATGACAGCAAAAGTTTGAAATTGAACGAAAAGAAAATATAAAATGGTATTTGCAGAAAGGTAAGCATAGACAATAAATGAAACACAAGCATTGTCACATGAGGGGCAGAGAGAAGAGAAAAAAAACGATAAACCATAGAGAAGAACCATGTTAGAGGTCTTGGGCTTGTACCCAACAATGGCAATATATATATTCGACACAGGAAATATGCCAAACCAACACTTACAAACTCCTTCAGCTAATAACAATAATATTTGACACAGGAAATGACTAAAGGAAGTATGCCAACATTTACTTGAGTAAATCAAATTTTTATTTATTATTTCAAATTTTCGTCTGTCTACAACAGACTTTATCAAGAAACTGACAAGCAAAAAACGTATACGTGATGAGACTGCAAACAAGTTGCTAAGTGACAATTTATTGCCATGCAACAAAAATTTATAAAAGACAATTGTCACTGGGGAGCTATGAAGTGAACAAAAAGAATTTTATTTTCAATGACAACACACTTCTCAACGGACACAAGGCACATGAGACAAAAAAATGACGTGGCAGTGACAGAAAGAGAGAAAAATGTTCTAAAAACTACCAGTCTCCGATTTTAAATTTCTGTACCCGTGTATCCACTTTTTTCAATGCATCTTCACAGGCACCTATGAAGATGCATTGAAAAAACTGGATACTACGATGACAAGCTGAATTACAATACAGACCCTGTTCCCACCAGGAGAAACCAGCCAAGAAACATGGTTTAACCCAACATTTAAGAAACATTTGTCTAACAATGTTGCACACAGATGTCTGAACCTGGTTGATAAACACTTTCCATCATCAAACCATCTATACAAGCTTCTTAATCGCAACAACACAGAAGTGAGCTACAACTGCACTGATAATGTTGGGAAAATAATCAACTCCAACAATAAAAAGATAGCATTGCCAAATCTATCAGCAAAATTACAATGTAACTGTAAGAAAAAAGATGAATGCCCAATGGATGGTGACTGTAGAGAAAAATCAGTCATATATAAATGTGAAGTTACTTTGCCGGAAGTCCAGAAAAAAGTTTATATTGGTTGAATGAAAAGGGTTTCAAGACAAGATATAACAGACATAATACAATGGCCATAAATGAAATGGTTGGTAATCACTCATGTGCAACCCTATTCAAACATATAAAAAACCTGCAACTTTTGTTTGCGAGTTGAGATCCTTAATTAAACAAAGTGCAACCTTTGTTTTCGGGAAAAGTTGGAGATCCTGAATTATGCTAACAAAGAGGAACTGTTGAACAAGGGTAGGGAACTCATTGCAAAATGCAGACACAAATAAATTCCTGTTAGCTAATTAAAAATCAAAGGACTAGGTGTGATAAAGCAACTAAATCATTTTATTACTGCATGTTCAATTATACCAATTATGTCAATCTCATGAGGGTAATTTCATATCTCTTGTAATTTGTTCTGGTTATAACTAGATACACTAAAGAAAAATGTTCATTTTGTTTAGCTGATAATTGTGAAAACATGAAACTGTCAGTTCTAAACTAAGCTAAGTTGATTTTTCTGTACAGCATTTGCCATATATATAATTATTATTATATAAAATTAAACAATTTCTTTATCTTTTTTTCAATTTCCAAGGTTTAACACAATGTTCTCACAAACATATGGTGCACTTTAAATAATGTCAGAAACAAAAAAAGGATTTTATGAAAATTTAATACAAATATTGCTGAAATGAAAAAAATCCTATTGATTCCTCTTTAAACAAATAATATAACACCACATGGCAATTAAAATCAATGTCTCAGACCTCTGTACTGATCATATTATGTCAAATATTTAAGTCAAAAAATGCACCCTTTTTAGAGTCTTCATGAGAAAACCAGCTCAATTAAAATGCTTTTTCAGACACTGTCCAATTCAAAAAAAGAAAAGAAAAAAAGTAAGACTGTTATTAAGGAAAGGAAAAGTTGACAAACCAAACAGAAAATAGACCGATACTTTAAAAAAATGCATTAAACTATCATGAGGAAATTAAACAAATGCTCTTTGATATCAATGAATATTCAATTACATATTTGACAAGTTCAAGTATTCCATTGCAGAGTTTGAGGAAAATGAATGTTAGTGTATGGCAAATAAATCAGCCATAAACCTTTCCTTTAAAATAGCATTTGCTTCCAAAATGTACTTTCTACCACCCTGAAATTAAACTTCCCACAAGTCACATTTACAAACAAAAGTTCATCTGTTGGAGCTACTAGTAGCAATCAATCTAGTTTACTTTTAGTTGACACCTGTTTAAGAGTCAGGCAATTAACTGTTAGTGCTCTGTCATTGATTTCAAACAACACTTGTAACAAAGAAACAATTTTATGACTCTGTTATTGAATTAAACTGCTATAAATTAACCTACTATGGAGTGTAAAAAAAGAGAGGAATATCAAAAGGATCATGACATCTGTCAAAAGAAAAATACATTTTCTTCTCAGCATTCCAAAATCACAAACTACTTCTTCACAATTTCAAAATTGTTTCAAACAAAAAAAAACACATAAAAAAGCAATGATTGTTAAATATCTAATTAAATTCTGATGATCTCACCTGATTTTACAAATCTGACAAAATATTCACTTTTTAAGCAGACTTCATTGCTAAACCTGCTCTAAACCACAATCCACCAGAGTACTCTGACAAAATACAGATAGAAAATTTTAAAAAAATAAATAATTTCATTGCAAAATTATTTTGAAAAGGCTTCATCTCAAAATATACTTGTTACTGTAAACACAGTTTATGACAGAAAATACAAAATTTCAAAACTGATGGCGGATTTGGACTGACTGAAATTTAATGTCAGCAGTTAATGTTATATGCTATATTTTGGATAAGGTTTTATTATTACTGCTTGCAAGCCTTTGTGCTTCTCCAGCACATACTAATAATAGTAAAACAGAGTTCAGAACTGTTGTTGTTTTATTAACTCTTACATTCTATTTCACAGATTTTTATGTCTTTATATCAAAATTACAGAAACTACCTCTTCAAGCTATAGTTAAACTGCAAGTGAGCCATGTAACTAACAAAAACTTGGAGAAACATGTGACACTCTGGAATGGAAAATCTGCCAACAAAACATTCTGGGTGGTAAATATTTTTCTTATGGTAGGAATGATTTACATGATTTTGTACTGAAACAAATCCATGGAAAATTGGCCATCTAAAGAAAACTCCTTACTGTAATAAAGGCTTTTCTGGAGTCTCCACTTTTATTAATTATTTATTATTCTCATCTAATTTTTACTTTCATTTTGTTAAATGTTGCCACATAGATTAATTTGGATCTACCAAGTTAATTTGAAGATCTTGATTTTAATAGATACTTTTTCTTTAGTTTTTACAAGTTTTAGCCTTAGCAAACACAAAAGCAACATCATCACAGTAACTAAAAATTTATTTGCTTTACATCCTGTAGGTCTTTACAAAATGATTTTATCACCCTGTCAATTCTTTCTGTGAAAGCATGTAAAACTGACTAGTTTACCACCCATCATCATCATCATCATCATCATCATCATCATATTCGGTTTAACGTCCGTTTTACATGCTAGCATGTGTTGGACGATTTCTTGAAATTGACTTCCAAGTTATCCTATCCTTCACCAGGTCTCTGCTGACACCTTTTTCTTTCAGATCCATCCTTATCACTTCCTCCCATGTTTTCNATGTTTTCCTTTGGTCTTCCTCTGCCAGTGGTTCCTGCCACCTTGATTGTTCTGCATCTACTTGTCCAAGCATTCTTGTCCATTCTCTCCACATGACCAAACCAACGAAGCCTCCTATTCTGCATACAGCTGCCAATACTGTCCAGATTCAATCTCCTTCTGAGTTCATTAGAACTGAGCCTATCCTTTAGACTTACGTTGCACATCCATCTTATCATTCTCATGTCATTCCGCTCCATGCAGCTGACATCTTCAGCTTTCACTGGCCAAGTTTCACTGCCATACATCATTGTGCTACGTACACATGCCTGGTAGACTCTACCTTTAGTAGGTAATGGCAGAGCTCTGCTGGTTAACAATGGCATTGGCTCCCTGAACTTATTCCATCCACTGTTAACCCTTGCTGTTACACTTGCACCAGCTCCTCGCTCGGCTCCAAGGGTGTCACCAAGGTAGCAAAACGTTGACAAAAAGTTGGTCACAGCACTTCCAGGCCAAGACTCTACAAACAAACAATACACAATTGAGGGCTTCCATACATCTAGTCTATCCAGGTTTAATTTTACACCAGTTTACAAACTGAACTTTGAATTTTGACCGTGCAGAGGATTTGAGTATTTCATATTTGCATTAGGGCTGTGAAATTAGGGGTAAAAAATATGAGTATAAGCTCTGTCTACCTTGAAATTGTTAGACAATATGTCCACCTGCATTAGATGTCTAGTTTATAGTTGTGTAAGTGCTAACATGCCAGGAAAACCTGTATTGCTAATTGGAGTGAATAAGGAATGATCAAGGAAACTAAATGCTGCAACAAATGCCATTAATCAAGTTACTCAACATAAATGGAAAAATCTTATAAATTATGAACTTTATAGGCTCAGAAGATTCCATACATATAAGTGCTTTATCATGTCATGAGTTGTAAGCTTTTTCTGTGGTGCATTTTGGGAGATACTTCTTCCATCATCAAGCTACTGGAGTGAATAGCTACAGCTGCTTTATAAATTGGCAGTGAAGGCTTATGCAGAGACAGAGATCAAGTTATTTTGTGGAGTGGTGCCATACCTGCTATATTTATTGTTTCTTTCTTTAGTGTTGGAACCCATATTTCTGGGTGTATGATATAATGTTGATGTGATTGCTGTGCTGTAGAGAATGGATTGTTTCTTTTTCTTGTCTATAATCCTTTTATTATACCAGTTCAAGGCTTTAGGTTGTGTCCAGCAGTGTTTGGCTATTTTGTGATTCTTGATGTCATCTTTGTGAACAGTTGGTTTGTGTTCTTTTAACATTTGACCCAAGGAACATTTTGATTCACCAATGTAGGAGGCAGGACAGTCCTTATGTTGTAGTTTGTAAACTACACTGTTTGTTTCTTCAACTGGGACTAGGTCCTTTGGTTTTAACAGAGTCTTCTTTAAGATAGATGTAGTGAAGGAGGAGCATTAAATATTGTGCTCTTCACACAAGGCAGACTTTTATGTTTCAGGTTCCTTATCTTCTTCATGATTAGGTCCAGTGATTCTATGTAATGCTCTCTGGATATCCTAAGCATGGTATCCATTGGATATGAGAAACTTCTGAAGGTGTCTTTCTTCTTTCTAAGGTCATGTGGATTGGAAATAATGGTTCTTGCTCTGCCAAACAGAGTGGTGATGACACTATTACGAGCTGAGACTAGATGGTGTTATACATTATTGAGGTACTGGTTTGACTATCACATCATGTTTTCTAGACTATATAGTTGTTCACAAAAAGTAACCTTTCTCCCATAAAATCCATATACTTTGACTTGACTTTTTCTTTTGTCTTGTGATGATAAGTATTTCAATTTTTCTGGGTAAAGTAAGTACCATTAATTTATTTCAGTTGTTTTGTGCCTAGTAACATTTTATAACTGTATTAAAACATTTAATGCTGGTTTTCTTTTACCAATCTGGAAATGTTGGTAAACAATTTCTAGTTCATCCCTGGGGATGACATAAATTCATCACCACATTGTTTCTCTATTTTAACTAATCAAATACCAATAGCTATTTGATTTATTAAAAGGAGGTCTACATTTGTGTTAAGGTAACATGAAAGAAATAGCAACTAAAATAATTAAAAATATCTAAAATAATACAAACAAGTACCAGGGCAAAACCAAATGACCTGATTTAAGATTTGGCTCTGTAAAAGAAATCAATTGAGCTACTTGCTTTCAAGCTCCAGGAATTAATTAGCCAATCATTTAGAACCACAGGTTAAAGTTTGTATATAGTGACAATGTTAAAGACATGTTATTGTTGAATGTAAAAATGTCTTGCTTCATAACAGTTAAAGATAGGAATTGACATTGTTAGCCTATTCAGTGTTACTGAGTAAAACAAATGACAATTTTAAGTTTGAACTGACAAAGAACAATAGGAGAAATGGTTCATCAGTGTTTATTTAAAAAGGGAAAGTTTTCTTTTATGGTACTAAAGTGGATATTTTAAACGCCAATGATTTATTGCAACTATTGTGTAGGGAAACACAAAACCAAGCAAAATTTTTAAATTGTAAATATGATAAATAAAGCATAAGCTGACCAGATTGTTTTCTATCCATTACACAAAAAACCATGTTTGATAACAGTTTGCAAAATCTGCCAACAGGGGGTATAATTGTTATGTGTTATATATTGACATTTTCCAGCATTACATGATGAAGAATTTTAAGTAGAAATTATTATTGCTTCTGATTTCTCAAAGTTGATGGAAGATAAAAAATTCACAGCAACTATAAGACACAAAAAAACCTGCTGGATGGCATGCATTAGTTGACCAAAAAACCTACTAAATAGAAATAAGCCAATTTATAACTAATGAAGACTTAATTTGAATGACTGAAGATGTAACATGAGGAGATAACATACTTTTGGTACACTTGCTTCAGAATTTTCAGACATGTCTGATGCACATAAAATAGGATTATGTCTGGGGATCAATCAAAAGAATGAAAGAACATTATCAGAACAAAAAAACTCCACAAATATGATTGCTGACTGGCTACACTGATAATGATCGTGGAACTATATAGAATTTTAACTAAATATGGAATGAATCACAATTAAAAAAGCTGGTTTTCCTGGCACAGAACCACAAAGATACTGCCCAGATTCAAGTTTTTTCTTTAACACTCTAATGTTTTTGACTTGATTTTGACTACTGATCATTCCTCTGCTATTGCTGATTGCTATCAGGTTTTTTTTCAGATGAACTTGCAGTGCTTTCAAAAAGGTGATATCTTGCTGTGCTGAGGCAGTTTGTGGGTCTTTTTCTTCCTAAAACCTTGGAACTCAAGATTTTGGGAAGATCTACAATAGCATTATTTATTTTGGCAATCCAATTATTCCTCCACTTTCTTTCTGGTGTTCAGTTTTATATGTCCTCTAGAGTCCTGATCCTTTTGTTTAACTGTTTTCTATCAATCCTTTTCAAAATAACACTTTTGTTTCTTTGCCAGAGTTCACCTAGCAAATAAATAACATTGTGGACCCTATTATCAAATCTAAATCTACAGTTGGTTGGAAAAGTAAATTATAAGTTTGATAAATCTAACACTTCTAGTCTCGATTTGATTCCTCTAGTTATCTTGAAATAGTGTGCTTCTGAGATATCATCCTTGCAGTCCAAACTTTTCTAGCACTGCCTATTGAACTCTTGTTTTCCATCTTTTTCAAAAGGTTTCAATGTTTTCCCTGTCTTCAAGAATCCAGGTTCTGACCTATAGGTATTTCTCTGCTATGGTGGCATTCTTGTAGAACCTGGGTATTTTTGTTGATATTTAATAGCTTTAAAGATCAATGTGTATCAAACTACATGGAAGTATATCTGATGAGTGTTACATTAGTGTTGGCATTCCTCAAAATTCTATTCTTGGTCTAGCTCCCTTCCATCCTTAAGCTTTCCAAGAATGGGATGAAAGTGAAAAGTCTCTTCTTAAGTGTCATTAATGTGGTTGATGTCATTCAATAGGAAGGCTTAGCCCTTACCTTATTAGTCTTTACTTAGCCCTTAAATCATTCTCATCTTAACCCTTATGAGGTTGCTTCCCCTCTTGAAGAATGAAACTACTTAGCTTATTACATTCTCCAGGACTTTCTTTGGGTCCCTAAATTAAATCAATTGGTAACTGCACTTCTAAAAAAGTCAGTTCTTTGCATTATGCTACACAGTAGCTCAAGTTTGAATCCACTTTATATCTCTGTTAGGTGGCTCATCTTCATCTTTTGTGCTTTAATAAGCTTTCTTCATTAGTATTAACTCAGTCTGTTGCAACGCACAAGGTTTGCTTTTCTCAATGTTTTCATCCTTAAGCATTTGTTGCTCCTCCTTGTGATAAATCTTTGTATGATTGCATTTTTTCTCAGGCAGCAAAAGTTGTGGAACTCTGGCTTCTGAGTGATTTCCTCCAGCATACAATGTAAATGTGGTTAAATCTAAGGTCAATTCTCATTTTTTGTCTGAACCATTTTTTTCTTTTCCATTTGTAGTCCATACACATAGTGGGTCAACACCTTGTTCATATTAAAACAGGGGCTGTTTGAAGTTTGTGTGCTGATATGTGAAGAATGTAATTCCATGTGGTTTATTAGCAAAATACTGAAAATTTCATGGGCAGAAAAAAAATCAAGCATGGAAATATTAAATAAAGCAAAAACAAATGAATTGTTGTTTGGCACCATAAGAAAATGGCAAATCTGATTCATTATGGCACAAGTGGTGTCCAGATAGTTAAAAAAAACACATTTCCTAGAAAAGTTAAAGGAAACCATGACTACAGTTGCCAACCCATAACTTAACTCCAATCTTACAAGCCAGATAAGATGGACAATCAATAACAATTTTACTAACTTACTTACTTATCCTCTTTACATCTTCTTCTCCCATGTCTATGACATGAGAGAGTTGATGATGGCCTTCATTGGGGGTGTGTACTTGGCATCATTCTCTTGTATATCACTTGATCTAAGCATATCTTCCATGTTCTTTTGTCAAGTCATTTTTGGTCTACCAGGTGGTGGTCTGCCTGGTACTACAGGTGCTACTCAGTGCATCATCTTTATCTTTCCAAAAACATGTTTAAATCAATCTTGACCTTCTCAACAATGTGTCAATCTCCTTCAAGCTGCATCTCCTTGCTACACTGGGCACTACATCTCTCCAGGTGACACCAGCAAGGAAACCGGGCTTTCTCCTATCACATCTGGTCAAAATCCTTTAAATGTTCTCTGTAAGTGCCCACATTTTTGTCACATAAGAGCAATGATCAAACATATGCTTAATAGACACCACCTCTTTCCTTGATTGTTATGTCCTTATTTGTAAGTAAACCAGAGATTTTAAACCATTTCTACCATGCTGCTGCCACTCTAGCTTTTGCTGCTCCCTCTGTTCCACCCTTACAATCCAACAAATCTCTGAGGTAGCAAAAAATATTCAACTTCCTCAACCATTTGTCTGTCCACCTCAATGGACTCCCTCTGCAGAGCTTCTCCAGTCTTGTCTCTCCCTCCAGCACATGTTATTCAACAGAAGTTGATTACACTATTCAAGCTGTCCAGCCCAGAGCATCTCTTGTGACACCATTTATTGCAGGTGGTACACAGTATCAAGTCCACTCCAATTCCACATCCACCACATGGGTGTCTGTCCATCTGTAACTTCTCACTTACTGGATTTCTTTCCTGTTACCATTATCTTTGTTTTGCTCATATCTACCTTCAGTCCCCTTCTTTCTATATTCAGTTTCCATCCCTTGAACAGTTCTACCACTTCCTCCTTAGTATCAGAAGTCAAACCAAATTATCCACATAAAACAGCTCCCACGGATCTCCTCTCCTGTCCTCCTTCATTGCTTCCTTGGTGTATGCCTACTTCAGTATCAAAATCATTGGATGTTACACCTGATACTCTTACCTGACTTTAAATCACAGTATAAAGCCATCACTAATCTCACCAATTTCTCTGCAACCTTCTGTCTACTCAGCGAATGTATAGCAGACCTGGTTACTTTATCAAAAGCCTTCTCCAAATCAACAAATATGTGATAAAACTTCTAAAGCATTCTTGCAGTTGCCTTACAATAAATATGGAATCTGTCATTGTCATAGAGTGATAATGTACAGGATTTTCCTGCCATGTTATTTCCATGTGTCTAAGGTGTAGTCTTGTACATGTAAATAGTTTGTCCTGGACTTGTACCTGTAGTCTTGTATTTTTTAATTAGTTATGCAAATATGGGGAAAGTGTTAGGTCATGTTTTTTAAAAGTGAATAAAGAATTTGCTGAAAATATATTTAATAGTGAACCTGACTGGATTGTTTCATCACTTGATATGACATCATCATCTTCCTTCCATAAATCCAAACTGATTTTTGCTGATGTTTACAATCTTTCTTATCCTTTCATTTAGTATCCTTTACTGAACCTTCATTTCATGTTTTAACAGCCTCAATCCTCTGTAGTTCTTAAACTGCCTCACCCTTTGACTTGTATCAAGGAATCATTAACCTATGGCACCATTCAGCTGGTATTTGTTCCTCTTCAGAGCTGTCTGAAAATTTTTAACAATGCATTCACTCCCACCTCTCCAGTGTGCTTCAACAGGTCACTTGTTACCCCAGAAGGTCCACTGGCTCCATATCTCATGCTGTTCAATGCACTTTTTATCTTATCCTTCATAATATTAATCCACTACTGGTCCCTCTACAGGACCTGTCTCCTCAGTTACATTTTCATTTTCCTCATTCAGAAGATTATGAAAATACCTTTTCCACTCTTCTGCTTTATCATGTTAATCAAATTTAACTAATTCATTAGAGTATTTGATGAAAGTTACACCTTTAATATCATTTCTATCTCTTTTCATTTGCTTAGCAATTTTAAACATTTTGTCTCTTCCCTCCAGTTGCTCCAAGTTTCTGCTCCACTCCTCCAAAGCTGTTTTCTTTGATCTGGCCACCACCCTCTTTACTTCCTTATTCTTAGCTTTGCATAATTTTTTGTCATCTTTATGACCACTTCTCTGCCACTGTATATAATCTCTTCTCTTCTCGCTGACATTTTGTTGTACTTTGCATTCCACCACCAAGTTTCTGTTTCTTGAGATTTCTCCACATACTTCTCTTCCAGCACTCAAGATGCTCTATTCCAGCTGCTCACAACTTGCTATTTTCCATATTTCCAACAAATGCTTTTTCAAATTAATGTTTCACCTCATTTTCCTTCTGTCTCCATACTTTTTATTTTCTTGTGGCATTTCCATTGTTTCTTTTTTGCATAGACTCTTTTCAAATCTCCATGAATTCTTTTGCAGCAGGCATGCATCCCCTGGTACAGCTTTACAATCTGTTACATTCAATCCTCTTCTATGTCTAATCATAATAAGACCAATCAGAAAATCAAGAACAGTTTTACCATCATCATTTTGACATCCAAACCTAAAAGGACCCATTATTTCCTCATAGCCATCTCCTCCACTAACAACATGTCTAATTAAGTTACCGCCTATTACTACAATGTCTGACTGGGACATCATCACCACACCATACTCCAAAGCCTCCCAGAATTGTTCCTTCTCTTGTGGTGTATTGCCTGTTTAACATGCAAATACAAAGAAAACTTGATACACAGTTTCTCCAATTTCAATTTTTATCTTCATTGACCTATCATTATGCCATACTATCTCAATTACATTTTTCACTACCTCATGTTTAACCAGCACTCCAGCACCATAAGTTTCAGACTGATTTCCATTGTACCAAAACTTGTACTTCTTATCACCAGTACCAAAATTAGTAGCTCCTTTGTTTTTATTCCTAACTTCCTGCAAACAACACATCAACTATCCTTTCTGAAAGCATCTCAAGAACTTCACAACTTCTACCGAGCAATGTTCCCATGAGCAACCCTCCCTATTTGTCTAGGCATGGCACTGGGCTTAGCTGGCTTGCTATTCTAAGCCTAAAAATCCCACGGAGAAACATGATAACTGATGTCTGGCCCACAGAAGTAGAAGAAAAAAGCTACACCAAAAACAAAATTCATAAGTATATTTTCATCACCTCATGGTGTTTTCACACCAGTTAGTTGTTTATTATTTTACTTACCATGTTTTACAACCAGAGATAAAATTATTTTACTACTGGTGTGGATTTTGATTTTTCTACGGATTCGTTAGTTTCAGTTTTGTCAAGTATTTATTGTTTGAGTTGGTGATTAAGGTAGTTAATCTTCTTTCAGTTTCCTTAACTGGCAAAACATGTATTCAGAGCATAAAGGAATAAGTAACAACACATAAACTATCATAAATTTGGAACAAAGGCTGTTTTATGATTTTCATTGTTCTAACACACCTAACAACAGTCATAAAGCGGTATTTACTTACAAAAATAGGCACTGTAGTTAATGATGGGCAAAGGGGTGTGGGTGTTTGCATCCAAATTGAAGCAGAACAGAAGAATAGTTGATTCATATACCGCCTTTTTCCAAACGTTATTAAAACACAAAGCTTTTTTGGCTGTGAATTTTTACTTTAGACCGGCATAAACATATATTTACCAGAATGCTAACGCAAAACTGTAAGAGAAACACACTAAACTTGGGTCACATTGGAAATAACACAGCACTGCAGTAAACTACTATTTCCGGGAAATAAAGCGTTTATAAACAATTACATAAATCTATGTGACTTAATGTATGAAAGAGAACATCAGTACGGGTAGAATTCAACCCGAGACATTTTGTTTTGTTCTTGTGTGCATCGTCGGTATCAGTCAAATCCTAAAATCTGCTGCTTTTCAAATAAGAAAGTGAATCTTGAATCTCTTAAATTTTTCGCCTCTAAACCATTACCCTAACAAACAAAAGGTACCAATGGGCATATTCAGCTCGTACTAACTGATTAAGAACATTGCTGTCGCGGTCCAACAGTTTCACATGCTTCCTGTACAGGCTGTGCCACAACAATCGAACTATTCCAACTTCCAATTCCGAATGAGTAAATTAAAAAAGCCTGAAATACGTTTACACAATTTAAAACAGGCAGTATTGTCAATACCCAATTGCATCTGTATTTATAGAGAGCGAAGTAATTCAGCCATTCTGGTACTAATTAACCAGGTACTAATGAAGCAAAGAAATTACAAATAATACACTTTTACAGTGGGCTTACATTTTGTGGCCTACATAAAGTAATCGGTTTTGTCTTGAAAGCTTGCCCGATGGGTGAGCAGGCAAACTTATATTCTCGAAACACTCGAACCAAGTTTGAAAACAGAAATTGTTAACATTTCAGCTGCCGGGAAAGAAAACATGTAATTTTGAAAGATTGGCAAGGCCGGACAAACAGCAACTCTCGCATCTTTTTATGACTCGTTGGAACCTTCGTGCATCGGCGATCCCTACACTTTTTTCCACGTAAAAACCATTATGTGACGACCATAACCTGAAAATCATAGCTTGAAAACCAGAAATTTATGCAATTTATCAAATGAGTATTGCACACAAATCGGTTAACATACCACCAAGACTAAATGGTAAACTTTTCCTTCTTTTTTGTAAAATTACATTGACAACCCTAACTTTTGTTTAATTTCATATGCTCATCCGGCTTGTTGATGCCATTCTCGAACTGACGCTATGAGTGCGAATTGCCTATTGCAAAACTGCCACACCATTTCAATAAAAAATATGCAATCAAGTCGTCCTTGAGGGGTTCACGACATTTAAAGTGGCTATTTGGAACCAGAGCTTAAACATCAGTACTGGAATGAAAACACAGTCACAATAAAGATGATTTCAATTCAAGTGCATTGCATTTTCATTGCTGTTAAAAACCTAAAGATCATAAATGCCACAGGTAAAAATTGCGGCGCTGAAAACTCAACACAGGCGAAAACCATGGCTGGCACCGATGTCTTTGTGTCAAAACGAAATCTTACCTGATTAAGCTACCAACGACGCTTTAAAATGTTTCCAGAAATCCATAAACAAGATTGTGAAGTTGTCTTTAATGCCAAAGCTTATTCCGCACGTAGGACGTAAAATTAAACCAAATGAAAAATCAACAACCAATTTCTCAGCAACGACGAGGCCTTCACGAAAAGAACGTTTGAGAATGAAATCTTTTCAAAAACTCCCAGAACGTGTCTCACCCATCCCAAAATTCCACAGTTTATTGGATAATATCCCCAAACAAATATCCCAACTAAGCCCATTTGGTTTTGTTTACATGGGTTTCGCCCACTCGATACCAAACAATAACGCGACCTGAATTTAGGAGATCAGAGTTCTTTCCCAACTCACACAGTGGACAACACAGAAGAGGAAATACCGATAAAGTAAAGAAGAGGAACCTACTTGTAAACAAAGGAAAGATTGAGAAATATAAAATCTACAGAGAAGACACGAGCGAAGAATGGAAAAAATGTAAATATCTGGGAAGCCTATTAGATACCACAAAAGACATCAAAAGAAGGAATGGTTCAGCCATCAGTACCTGTAATAAGTTAGAACATATCTTTAAAAGCAACATAAAACTACAAACAAAGATCAGAACCCTAAATGCTTTCATCACCACTATATTTCTATATAATAGTCAATTATGCACATAAACTAAAAAAGAAAAACAACAGATCGATGCTTTCCAGCGGAAATTACTTAGGAGACTCATTAACGTAATATGGCCCAAAACCATCAGCAACAAAGTACCCAAATCAAGAGAAGGAGATTAAGATGAGTTGGCCATGTATTACGTATGTCAGAAGAAACACCAGCTAAACATTTGCTTAAAACGTTCTTGCGACCAGTCAAAAAACCACCAGGCAGAACCAAAACCACCTGGGTCAACAACATATCACGTGACCTTACAGATCCAGGCATCACTTTTATTGAAGCAGAACATGTAGCTCAGGACAGAGACTATTGGAGAACACTGACTGCTGGGAGAGCCTTGCACACTGTCAGCAATGTGAGAAGTGCAGAGTCACAATAAGGGACGTGAAGCACAACACAGAGAGAGGGGGGGCAGAGAGAGAGAGAGAGAGAGAGAGAGAGAGAGAGAGAGAGAGAGAGAGAGAGAGAGAGAGAGAGAGAGAGAGAGAGAGAGAGCTAGAGAGAGAGAGAGAGAGAGAGAGAGAGAGA
>RDPX01000042.1:1209145-1225364 GCA_003991215.1 Morbakka virulenta
ATATATATGGTACATTCGATTCGGTTAACCGTATTAGAGTGCTCGATACATAACTGCAGAGCGTAATAAAAGATATAATAAGTTGGAAAGAATAAAAAAACTACACTATCCATTTCGACAAGCCTGTTTCGTGATTTTACTCACTCGTCAGGAAATGTACAAATAAAAATAAAAATAATTTTTATTTGTACATTTCCTGACGAGTGAGTAAAATCACGAAACAGGCTTGTCGAAATGGATAGTGTAGTTTTTTGATTCTTTCCAACTTATTATATCTTTTATATATATATATATATATATATATATATATATATAAGTTTAAACGAAACGGAGACCACATAAAAAGCCACTAGTATCAAAGCATCTTTTCATCTTGAAATTCAAAACAGATTTATTACTACTCCTGACACTGAGACCAAATAGTTGCTAAGCTGGCCTTTAAAAACAAAACATACAACACCTAAATCAGCAAACAAATCTATTGCAAGCCTCAGTGAACTCAACCACCCTGAAAGCTTTCTTTCACTGTCAAATTAGCAAAGAAAAAAAAGTCTATGGAATAAAGTGTATCATGTGATTGGTGAAAGGTGCCACTTGTTGATCACATGAAGATTTTTCAGCACAATTTTGTGCACTTTATGACGCGATTTGTGTTGGACAACCACTGCTCGTTCAAATATGAAGCCACAGTAACCTATGAAGCATAAAAATATCCTAATAATTCAAACCTTTCACACACATTAAAAGAAAATAAGAGAGGTTTACGCTGGCTTAAGCAAGCAGAAATTGCCATGCGAATTTGAGCTTTAAAGGAAAACATTGCAAAAAACTCTAACCACCAGAAATGGACAACAGTAAACTATGTACTTGCGAGAGCAAGAACCTATATCGGACAGTGGTTGTTTCCCCCTCCTTGCTAAAAGAGAATTAGACAAGTATCATTGCCGGAGGAAGAAAGCTAAGACACAATTACTGATAGCGGTTTCTTTTCACCTTAAAAATTCTTGATTTTATAGTCTCAATGAAAGGCATTGATGTAGAATATTTATTATGTCATGAGTCGTAAGCTTTTTCGGAGATATATTTAGAGAGATACTTCTTCCTTCGTCAGGCTACTGAAGTAATTAGGCATAGCAATTTTGTACCTTAATAGTGCAAAGTTGCTTGGTGACAGGAATCAAGTTGTTTTAGGGAGTGACACCACACCTATCTTTTGTTTCTTGTGTTTCTTTTCTGTAATGCTGAAACCAGAATTTCCGGAAGACTGTAAGATATGCTGTTGATGTGATTGCTGTGCTGTAGGGAATGGATGTTTTCCTACTTTTCCTGTCGTAGTATTTATTTCTCTGTCCAAAATCTTTTTATTTTTCCAGCCAAATGTGTAATCTTATGTCCAGCAGTGCTCCGCTATTTTACAAGTTTTGATGCTGCCTTTTTATACATTTTTCTTATGTTCTTTTTCATTTTGACCTAACGAACGCTTTGATTCTCCAATGTAGAGAGCAGGACAGTCCTTACAATGTAATCTGTAAACTATATTGTTTTTCTCTTCAAATGGAACTAGATCCTTTCGCTTTGACAGTATGATATTAAGGGTGAATGTTATGAAAAATGAACACTACATATTATTCTGTCGGTGAGTTCATCTTTGCTGTTCACTGACCCCTTGACATGGGGAAGACATATTTGTTTTCCACGTTCTTTTTGTTCATTATGATTACGCCTGGTAGTTTTTCGTAATGATATTTGGCATATTTTGAAATTAGGTTTGGAGACCAAGATAAATCGTGGGCTCCACACAAGTCTGTAGATCTTGCTATGAAATGCTAGGGCAGTGGACCAAGGGAAAAAACCCGCATATGCCATTTAGAATACCGATGGATTGGAAGGACTCCAGGATAACACAACAGATTCCTATTTTTGTCTAATGAAAACAACTGCATACAGTCAGAAATGTAAGCACAAAATTCAGTACTCATCCCTCAAATCTGCTATCCTTCTAATGCCTCGTTAGGATGAGGTGGCTATCCCAACCTTTAGGGAGCTTAAGAAAGTAGAGGCATCGGCTTTCACAAGTAGTTGCGAGTCTGAAGTCTCAGCACTTGATATACACTGTGCCAGTTCTGAGCGGTCAGCCAATAAGATGTCAATGATATAATAAGGCATCTTAATCTTTCCACAAAGCATCCAAGTTGCTAGCTTCAAGACTTGGAGAGAAAAAATTGCTGGAGGGAGATGTTAGGATATTACACTTCCATACAAGTAAGGCATAGTTGCTTCAGTTTTTCAGCCATGAGAGAGATTTGCTTTCTGCAACGATATCCAGGGTCTTCTTGGAGCACAAGATCTTGAAGGATATGATCCAAGTGAGTAGTGACTATTCACTGGCAGGTCCAAGAAATATTACAATGTCTGCTTCTTCATAACGGAAGACGATATGGAGCTGTAGGTCTTAGACATTCAGTTGAACTGAAAGAGACTTATGAGAGTACCAAGACTGGTAGGGCTGCTAAGCTATCACCATCATCAATGGATAATATTTGTCGATCTTAAGATAGAAAATTTTCTTCTTGGCCAGCAAATACAAAATATCCCTGCTTTCTTTGTATGTGGGACAACACAGGCCATGCAAATCAAAGAAGCACTGGCCTGCAAGAAAGGGCTTTAATCCAGGCGACACAAACAATGAAAACCTGTCGATTGGTTCTCGAGACAAGATCATCTTCCCACATGAACACATTAAACTGGGATTAATGAAACAGTTTGTGAAGACTCGAGTTCGTGGTTTGCCTACATCAAACGAGCGCTCTCTGCGATTAGTTGATAGAAAGTTAGGGCTGGTGTTTTCGAAGGATCGCTAATTTGACAACTAATTAGGGAAGACAAGTTTCAGGAATCAATGAATGGTAAAGGGAGGGAAGCTTGGGACTCTTTCAAGAATGTAGTTTAGGGATTTCNTACAATGTAATCTGTAAACTATATTGTTTTTCTCTTCAAATGGAACTAGATCCTTTCGCTTTGACAGTATGATATTAAGGGTGAATGTTATGAAAAATGAACACTACATATTATTCTGTCGGTGAGTTCATCTTTGCTGTTCACTGACCCCTTGACATGGGGAAGACATATTTGTTTTCCACGTTCTTTTTGTTCATTATGATTACGCCTGGTAGTTTTTCGTAATGATATTTGGCATATTTTGAAATTAGGTTTGGAGACCAAGATAAATCGTGGGCTCCACACAAGTCTGTAGATCTTGCTATGAAATGCTAGGGCAGTGGACCAAGGGAAAAAACCCGCATATGCCATTTAGAATACCGATGGATTGGAAGGACTCCAGGATAACACAACAGATTCCTATTTTTGTCTAATGAAAACAACTGCATACAGTCAGAAATGTAAGCACAAAATTCAGTACTCATCCCTCAAATCTGCTATCCTTCTAATGCCTCGTTAGGATGAGGTGGCTATCCCAACCTTTAGGGAGCTTAAGAAAGTAGAGGCATCGGCTTTCACAAGTAGTTGCGAGTCTGAAGTCTCAGCACTTGATATACACTGTGCCAGTTCTGAGCGGTCAGCCAATAAGATGTCAATGATATAATAAGGCATCTTAATCTTTCCACAAAGCATCCAAGTTGCTAGCTTCAAGACTTGGAGAGAAAAAATTGCTGGAGGAAGATGTTAGGATATTACACTTCCATACAAGTAAGGCATAGTTGCTTCAGTTTTTCAGCCATGAGAGAGATTTGCTTTCTGCAACGATATCCAGGGTCTTCTTGGAGCACAAGATCTTGAAGGATATGATCCAAGTGAGTAGTGACTATTTACTGGCAGGTCCAAGAAATATTACAATGTCTGCTTCTTCATAACGGAAGACGATATGGAGCTGTAGGTCTTAGACATTCAGTTGAACTGAAAGAGACTTATGAGAGTACCAAGACTGGTAGGGCTGCTAAGCTATCACCATCATCAATGGATAATATTTGTCGATCTTAAGATAGAAAATTTTCTTCTTGGCCAGCAAATACAAAATATCCCTGCTTTCTTTGTATGTGGGACAACACAGGCCATGCAAATCAAAGAAGCACTGGCCTGCAAGAAAGGGCTTTAATCCAGGCGACACAAACAATGAAAACCTGTCGATTGGTTCTCGAGACAAGATCATCTTCCCACATGAACACATTAAACTGGGATTAATGAAACAGTTTGTGAAGACTCGAGTTCGTGGTTTGCCTACATCAAACGAGCGCTCTCTGCGATTAGTTGATAGAAAGTTAGGGCTGGTGTTTTCGAAGGATCGCTAATTTGACAACTAATTAGGGAAGACAAGTTTCAGGAATCAATGAATGGTAAAGGGAGGGAAGCTTGGGACTCTTTCAAGAATGTAGTTTAGGGATTTCTTGGAAACCCGAAAGTCAGTAACTACATGATAATTCCTCAGAGGCTGCTGAAAGCACTTACAAAGCTTGGATGCAACATAATAATCAAGCTTCATTTTTTGTTTAGTTACTTAGAGCAGTTTCCTGCAAACTTGGGCGATGTGAGCGAGATGCATGGAGAGAGCAGCAGGACCTTGGGGACATCAAGGAGTGATACCAAGGAAGATAGGATTTGCATATGATGGCCGGCTACTGTTACTCTATCAAGAAGGACTGGAAACAGCGCGGGTATTCGTAGAGAAGCTAGAAGCGGGCGTTCCTACCTGAATATATAACACAAAACCAAAGGTAATGAAGCAACTTATAAAACCTTTCTCCAGGTACATTTACATTAGTTACGTTTTGGTTAGCTAGGATCATAACTATACATATTATACTTGTTTGTCGTATCATTGTACTTTCTTTAGCAGTGTGCTTCCATATTTTCAAGTTGGTAATTAAACAAATTAACAATCACATTGTAAGCCTGATCTGCACTTCATCTCAGCTGCTAACTGCATAAATTTTCCAGGGGATATGCAGAATATCTTGTCTTTTGTCCGATAAAGTGCAGATTTCAAGGGCTATGGTTATGCTATACAGCAAAAACAGGACTTGTAGCGCAAAAACTAAGGCAATATTCGAACTCAGGGCATCGAAATTAGTTGGAAAATGTACAAAAAGCCATTAAAACAACCTTTGTTTCCCAGTGTAAAAGCAATCAAAGAAGGTTAAGGACAAAGTCTTTCTTGTTGAAAATCTGTCTCCCTGTCTTGGTGCCATCCGAAAAGGGCTCTGGCGACGTATGAAATTTCTAAATAGAAAATAACTGCCTTCGATTAGCAGGGTCAAATAGTCCTCTTTTGTCCTTGATGCCCGTAGACTTATTCAGTTGATCAAGGAACAGCCGCCACTGTCCCCCACGGGACAGTGGCAGCAGTTCGTTGCAGTAGTTCGATTTGGGCTGTACTCCTTTCATCCCCCTTCCCCATTTTCTTTCTTTAAACAAAAGAAAAGTAATTTTTTAAAGCAAAATGTTATATTTAATCTACTGAATTTAATGTTTTGTAAAAAAAGATGTTTAGAAACGTGACTAATACTTGGAATTTCAATTGATGCTCTCAAAGAGTATTGTGAAAGATTATGTATTGTTGATGTTTGTACTCAACTTTCTTCTTTAATGTTGAGATATAGGGATATTGTTATCATAGGGCTACATTACTCATAACAAATGCTTTGGAATGAGTTTCGTACAATTTCACTGCTAGTAGAGATTTCTATTCTCTAAGTACTTTCCTTGTTCTAGGAAATTCACAGGAGTCAATTCACGGGGCTCATTCTTACTCAAATTTGCTGTCAAACAAATTTAACAGTTATCTAGTTATACTAAATTCCTCTTGTTTCTCTTTTTAGGGTGAAGCTGCATTACTTTTTTGGAAAATTTTGATTATTGTATTTCAGTTATTTACAGTAAAATGGCAATAAAGCTAAAACTTCCGCTAAACCAGATAGAGCAGGTTAGTCAAAAAGCAAAAGCTCATTGCAAAAACAGGCTTTAGACAATATTTCAATTTTTAAATCACACCTTAGTTACACGGAGGTGGCTATAGGGTCACGTTTTGTGTGACACTGACATGTCTGGTTCGCTCTCTCGTAGTTGTTGAATATGAATCAATGTGTTACCTTTTTTTGACCATGTCGTTTTTCCAAATGGTAGATAACCTAAAATAAACTGATTTGGTGATTTAGGGACTTTGACTGTCCTCTTATTGTACTTATTGTGTGTCATATGCTCTTGTTGTTGTTCTGTTTCACCACTGAAATTGGCACTGTGTGATTTTATTTAACCCTTTCTCTCTTCCTCATTTTACTAACAATGTGTTACAAAATACAAGACAAAATGAGGAGAAAGAGAGGAAATTTTCTTGGCATACAAAAATGTAACTGCGGTGAAGGTCATTGTTTAGTTCTTGGGAATGTGATGGAAACTTAATTTTAAATCCTTTGGACTGATGGCAAATGGCCAGAGTATCTTGAAGGATACAGTTGGAATAAACCGCATGCGCCACCATTCAAAAAGCTGTTCTGCACAGATATGAAAATCTCGTTTGGGATGCCTCGATTTCAATTAAACGTGGATCATGTAAAGTGCAGCAAATTTTGGGCAACAATCTCTCGAAGCCCGAAACTTTAAGAAGTTAGGTGTTATTGAACTGGTAGACCATGGAACAAAGAGACCCTACCTTCGAGGTATGTTTGTTAGTTTTTCCTCTGCTACAAGTATTGTTGCTCTTTTGCGCAGCAACCTAACCATTCGGGCGACAACATTCGGGCTCTTAAGGAAGCTCAAAAGCAGCATCATTCCATTCGTCAACTCAGGGTTGAGTTAGTATGTTTATTACAGTAACTGAACCTAGCTTACTATTATTTTCTTTAAGCTTTAGAGGTCCAGTGTTGTAGTAGTTAATGTAACTTGCAGTGCTGCTTTTTCTGTTGGTGAAGGTATTTGCTCTTTTCGTGTATATCTTTACGTTTTAAACAGGATCCTTCCATACCAAATGAACCCGGTCTGCTAGTTGCACAACGGATGGTACCAAACGAAGATTGAGATACATTCTAACTGTAAAAGTGTTTTTAGTTTAAATTGCTGAGTATTTCTGGTAAAATAATATATTTAATTAACACCAAAAAGTTAAGACGAAGATCTTCAAGACTGCCCAATATTCTTCGCAAATAGAAGATAACTCGTACATAATAAGAATGCGATTTATGACCGTCCTATTTGCAAGTTGTAGCCAAGTCAAGAAGGGAACAACCTCTCATGTCACTGTTGAATATGCGGAATGCAGAAGTAATCATGTTTGCGTTTTCTTTTCTGATTGGTCCAACTTTGGAAACCATAACTTAAACATTTTATAGGAAAGTTTTCAGCTGGCAGAAATTATGCTATTTTGAACCTAGCATCGAGACCCCATATATATATATATATATATATATATATATATATATATACTGTACCATATAATGCAAAACATCAGTTATTCTCAAAAGTCAGATTTGAGTGATTTTGAAAATATGCAGGTGGATTTTTGTTGTGTAGGATGGGCAACTGCCAAAGCCCAGTCATTATATACCATGGAAAACATAACACCCTGTTAACTAAGCATGGCATATTCCCCTTTAGAAGCAAAAGTTGTAAAGACACAGGGCTAGTCCTCTGAACCACAGGCTGAGGCCACATTTAGAGCTTAATACTCACTGGAAAGAACTTTAAACCCATTGCAAAAAAATATAATATTAAACTAACATGACCCTAATGCTAGGGGATGTTACTCATTCCTAGGAAGAACTAGCCCATTCAGAGTACCCTGAGATTGCTTACACTGAGCATGACCAGCCTGAATATAACCTATTTCATTTCACTCTTAAATTTATTTGTCTGAGTTGGTCACAACTAAAAAAGTAAGTGTGGATCACCCTTAACTAAAGGCTGGGGCTTGATTCTGGTAACTTACAGGAACAATATACCAAGTAAACAGCATCAACATATCTTGTTAGCATTCAAAATATAGATTCTAATTTATAATAATAAATGACCAACATGCACCTCAAAGATAGTGGAGCATGATGTGCTAGTATCCAGTACAATAGGAATGGTTTGTCCAATGCTTGTAACACTAACAATTTAAGGTTTCGTGCATGTCTTGAACATCTGAACTATGGATTCTGTATCAGATTGCACTTTGCAATTTTTCTTTTGGCCACTGGTATTCATTGGTTTCTACACATAGGTTGCTGGCATGTTGTCTTGATTTTCCAACTGGCTGAGAAGTCTTGCTGCCTTGGCCATGGTGGAGAAAAACCATGACTGTTGTTTACAAAAATGATTCAGGTCCCTATTTGCCACACTGGTTACACAATGCAGTTAGACATATGGAGTTGTGAATTTGATATCCCCAGCTCCCATAACAAGAACAATGAATTGCAATTGCCAGATTTTTGGAGAGGACAGTTTTCTATGACAATGATATACACAATGAGTGTTGCACTTAGGAATGGTACCCATAATGACTTTGTTTGCATTATATGCTAGTTCATTGGCAAAGCATTTTAAATGAGCCATTTGAAAGCTTAGTATACAGAATAATTGGTGTGCCTGAATTGAAGAAAAGTACAAGTCTCAGACTGGATGTATAGGGAGCAGGGATGATAGTGTCAGGAAAAAAGGTATTAAATTTGGAAGTTGAAGAAAGAGGAGGATGGAGAGGATCTCAAAAAACATAGGCCAATTTTATTTAAAAAGGCCATTGAGGAACAGGGCATAAGTTACAAGATGCTTGTGATGAAGGCTTGTGGTAAGCCATATAAATGAGTTGTTGTTTATGTTGTTTGGAAAAGTTAAATCCTGAATAGTAAGTAAAATATACTGGTTTTTCTTTATTTTTGAATGAATTCTTGTATTCTGTTGATTCCTCAAAGCTTGAACAAAATCACCAGAGAAACAGGTCAAGGCAAGACACTTGAGATAGACAATGTTATCAACAACTAATTCCTCTCAAGGTTAATTACTGGTCCAGTACTTGTGTTATTCAGTGATGATGATCAGTGAAGTCTTGTAGTGTTGGTGAAGAAGATTGACATATTTTTGTATGACTTGGCATTAAGATTGTCAGAACTACACAAATTTGTGAGAGGTCTCACAGTAGAAAGAAAAGTATTTAACTGGAGATCATCGAAGACCTGCATAGTGGCCAGGAAAGCAGCCATATGGCCAGTGTAATTGGCAAAATTGTCTGAGTGCTTATGGAACTCCAATATCTCCAATCAAGGCTGTGTACTTTACTATAAATGACAAAAAAGCATCATCAATGTTGTAACAAAATATTGTTATGTCTAGTAAGCACAGTTTTACTGGGATGTTCGGAATTTAACAATATCAAATCACTTTATGTAGCCAGGGAGTATGACTTATTTTAAGAACACTTTATTGGTAGGTTATTATAATATGTGATTTCATGCAATAGCATTGTTCACCTCCCCCTCACCTTTAATGAATATGGCTATTAAATATTGTTTTTGCTTATAAATTTTTTCTAACATTGGTTATGGTAGAAATTGCTTGACCATGGGGCTCCTGTACAGACGTTTGTGCCAGTGTGCCAAGTATGTTTTAATCTTGTACATTTGTGTGAAGTTGAAGTCATCAGCAAGTGAATTACTGTTAATTTGTTTGACTTTGTTCGGTAATTTAAATGGACATACTACTTTTATTGTTACAAAGATAACATTTGGTGTTTTAAAATAATACAAGGTTATAATACAGGCTTCCATCAATTTTTGTTGGAAACAGTTTGAGTGGATTGATTTTCTGGAGGTAATCATACCAAAGCACAGTCACCAATGGTAAAATATTGTTATGTTGCAGTGGCTTAGGTAATTTTTTTTACTTGACGTAAAAGAATGTAGAGCCAAAGTAAGCTTTCCATTCAATCCTTTGAGTTATGACAGATGAGTTCAAAATGAAGCTGTTTCAGTTTTTATTGTATTTGGTTGCATGGAGAGTAGAATTGGGTCAGTTAAATGAACCAGTGGGCTAATATGACATCTGTTGTAACAGGAAAAGCAATGATATTACTTTTCTGCCATAGGGCTTCTATACCTTGACAATTTTGAATAATGCCAACCAAATAGAAACTATTCTCTGAAAAAAAAATTACTTCAAAGGATTGAAAGTAAACTAGTATCAGATAGCATAGTTGATTAGATACCAGCTGGATGTTCTATAAGTATTTGTGCACTGTTGAACCTTTGATTTCACCTTCATTGTAATATGAGAGTAATGTGGAATCCACTAAGTTAATAAAACCTTTCTCCATTGTTTAATGAAACACTGTTATGCAAGTTTAGCAGATTGTGGCATGACACTACATATGAAGTAGAAAAGCCCAAAGCCAACAAGTAATGACAATGAAATTTGGACACTGAGTACACTGTGTCATGTAGGACCCAGGTTTAAAGCCATTAGAACAGTAGGATTAGAAACCTGCTTGTGTCTCTTTATAACACTCCATTGATGGGGCAGTTCAGTTGGAATCATTGATGACCCAATTAATTTTTTTGATAGTCTACATGCAGTCATTGCCTGTCAGAAATATTTACACTTGGTAAAGTAAAGGACTTATAGATGGAAAAAGTTCTGAAGTGATGATATTATATGGGTTTTCTTAGATCAATATCAAATTTCATTATTTTCCAAAGGAGGTTCCCAATGTCTTTAAGCTGCGTTTTTCTGAGAAATATTGAATTCTTAAAGTCACATACAGCTTATTTGTTACTTCCAAACTACACAGCTTTGCTTTTAAGGCTATATCTTCCCACTTTATTTGCTACCCCCTACTTTCTATGTTTCGAACTAAGTTCTGCCTCCTGACCCACACTTTTTCACCTTTTCTCTCAATTCGTCTCTTTGCCCTTTACCCCCTCTCTTTCACCATCTTAGTAGTGTGTCTTTCCCATTTAACAAATGATCCCATTAAAGAAACAACACAAAAATCCCTGCAAAACAGACCAAAAAAGTTTGGCTTAAATCACATAAAAGTTGTTTCGCTGGTCTTTTAAATGCAGAATTATAACATATTTTAGTGAAAAGCTGTTGAGATGAAAACCAACCAAAGCATTATTTTAATGGGTTATTTTTCAATATCAAGTTCTTTTTCAGACAGGTTTTTTTACTTTAAGTTTTTCTATTTATAGGAATCTGATGAGGAAGTAGATGAATTTGCTGATGTTGAGGATGAAACATTATTTGAGAGATTGTGTGGTCTCTCAGAAATGTTTCCAGAAGGGCTTAAGAATGCTGTTGGTACTGCAGCATCATTATCAACTTCAGGGGTGAAGAATGCTTACAGATTTACAAGGTCAACCCTATGGATTGCAGGAACATCATTTATTGTTCTTGCACTTCCTGTTATTTTTGAAGCTGAACGTGTCCAAGCGGAAGAAGCAGCCAAGCTTCAGGAAAGACAGGTAATGATAGTTACCTGATTTTAAAAAATTTAGTTATTATTTGTGTTTAGTCATTGTGTAATATTTATATTCGACTTAGTGCTCCCGGTATAAATAAAAAATAGGACTCCCACATTTATGGTATGTTTTCCTTGGTTCGAATTATCATTTCCAAAACATTTTGCAAAAAAATACGAAGAGGGGAAGGCTTTGGCACGACCGGTTGATGCGGTTTGTCTTGGGAACTAGGGGCGTTCTGAGCTACCTGGCGGGGCTGGAATGGACCCCCAGAAGCAAACCCATTTTCAGCTCTAAAAATACCACAGAACGTAATTGGTGGGATTAAAAATCTCTTCATGCCATGGTCAAAATTAATAACCTTACGGCAAAGAGAATGCCCATTTTTATGACTTTTCACAAGATCTGCGCTTTTTCTGCAGATTTTCACTTCCAAATCACGGCATTTTTATTGGCGAAAATTTTTTAGGGTAGTTGATCTGCGATAAGACGCCGCTGATGGGCAAAAAAAGCATTTTTGGGGCGAAATAAACGAACAGCTCCTAAATTTGTCTTTTTGGTAAATGTGGTGACCTTATTTGCCTGTTTTTTTTTCATTGTATTTTTGTGATTTAGCATTCCAAAGTTTATTTGTGGTTGAAAAGCGCATGGACAGAATGTCAAAAATTTACCCCGATTTTCACCATGAAAAGTGCCCTATTTCTGAAATCAACCGATAATAATTAAGAGTGTGAGGTACTGGTCTGGACTTATTGTATTTGTCTGTTTTTGGAAGTGCAGCCAGCCAGTAAAGGATGCGGCAGTAACCATTAACTGCCATAATTTGTCGTTGTGTTTATGAATTTTTGTTGTATTTTGGGTCAGATTCTTAAAATGCGAACGTTCCAAGACTTAACATGCTTTTTAATTGAAAGACTAATTGATGTTTTAAATATTATTTTACAATAGTTTAGTGTATTTTCCAGACTTATCACAATTACAAAAATTTTCCACGCTAAATTTTCTCCCGCGAATAAGCCAAAAAACCGAATGCCCTGGGCGAAAAACGAGTCCTTAGAAAATCTTAACGCTTTCAGTTTATATTTTTGGTTAATGTTGCTGCCTTATTTGGTTAGATTTCTAATTTTTTTATTGTGCGGCACTCAAAAATGGAAAAAAACCGTATTATTAAAAGGGCTAACGTTTCCCGCGATTTTCGCAAGTGAGTCTGCAAACGTCGGCCAACATTTGAGTCAGATTTTTGAAATAGCGAACGTCTTCAGAATTAGCATGCTTTTCACTGTTTAAACTTTTAAACTTTAAACTTCCATGAATGTTTCAGCCTTTTTTGCAATGGTTTTATTGCCCTCTTCAAATTTATCATAATTCCAAAACGTTTCTCGCTTCATTTACCTCCCCAAATGAGGCAAAAAAGTGAATTCCCAGGGCAAAAAAAGCCCGAAGCCTTGTCAAATCTCCGTGCTTTAAATTTATCTGAAAAACAAAATACTTTTGGCACAACAGAATGTCCAGTCAAGGACCCTGCAGCAGGGGTTAGCCCGTGCCACCCAATGCCTCAAAGGGGATTTACGTTCATTTTGCGACAAAAACACAGTGCCATTATACCTTACCGGGAGAACCTTTGTCAGGCGAAAGTGACAAACTTTTATTTGAGTGACGAAAATTTCTTCCAATATTTGACCGAGAATTTCACGAGGCGGAAGTGACAAAATTTTATGCTCAGTGATGAAAATTCCGCTCAATGGTAATTTCTCGGGACAAAAATTCGGGGATAAGAAGGTACAGCAAAATCGCGTGATCATAAGACGAGATCCTGAGTTCGAGACTCGTGACGATTTCTTGCAAAATCACCGACTCACTTTGTTGCAGAGAAAACAACGGAGAGTGTTGGCGCCCTGACGTTCATTCATGTCATGTGTGAAAATTTCACAATGAAAGTAAAACACATTTTTGTATTGTCAAGATCTTGTCAGATCCGGCATATTGAACTGAACTGCGCATAAAAAGTAAAACTCGCTCATTTACTTTTCTTGGTCATCATCACCGCTTGGAAAGAAGAGAAATTAATTTGAGATCATACAGAGTGGATGCGCGCAACCGTTTTGAGTGGAAGTTTGGGATGATTTATATTTTGCGCAGATCTTGGATCTGATCCGGATTAGGGGCAGAAATTTGGACCCGATATAGGGACCAGGCTATGATCTTAGTTGCGAAATAGCCATGATCGAGAAAATGGCTCTGGGAGAGAAATATTTTCGACTTTACAAAGTTGTTGTTTTGTCAAGTTTTAAATAGGAGGGTTATTCATGACCTGGTGAGTGTTCATACAATTTATTCACGAAGTGGAATCCAAAAGAAAGCACAGCACGTGCGCCAGATTTTTTTCCTTGGCAACTTGGGGCATTCACTCAAAATTGCATATTTTTTCTCAAAATTCAAAAACCGCTTCTGAAATTGTGAAGTGCGAAGTGTTAATTCGAACCCTGTTTTCTGTACTAGTTGATGATGAAGGGACATCAATTGGAAGGTGTCAGTTTTTGTACCATTTGAATGTAAAGTAGTTGAGGTGGTTCTTTTATACTGATCTGAAAGAAAAGTTAGGAATGGTATTACAAAGTATCTTGCAGTATATGAAACAGTACACCAACAGATACTACTTTTTTACCTGAGAGGCCACTACCAAGTGGTACTGCATTACAATATATTGTACGATCAGTTGATATAATTTATGTTTTGTGATATATAAGGTTTTCCGTGTTGCTTAGATTTGATAGACTTGCTGTCCAGCCGTCCAAAATTGGTTGGAAGAATAAGGCATTTAGCTAGAAACAGTTGCAACGGGATTGAAATGGGGGTAATAAAATCTATAGGGAGCTATCATATGTCATATGAGATTAGAAATAATAGAATTTCATGATCGATTTAATATTTTTTCCACTATTAGACTGAAAGAGTATAAAAGATAAAGCCAATACAACTGATCCCAAAAAATGGATGTGATAAAAATGTAATAAATTTAACCGTGACTTAACACATTTCAATAACTAGAATTGGTAAATTCACCGTGATGCCAAAACAAATTTATTAATAATAGCATAATGTTATTTCTTTTCGTGCGCTTTATTTCTTAAACAAGTATAACAAGATTATTTTGGTATAAATAACCACAGTACGAACTCAGACAGGTTCTTGCTATGGTCATTAAATTACGTTATTGAGAAGGCATTTTATGTTCATATATGACCTTAAGATTGTCGACAATGACGTTATATGCTTTTCTCATGAGAAAGAGATTTGGAAAGTTTTCCTTGAGTAGGGATATCGCGTAAGGCTTGACGCTTTTTTGTTGTCATGTGTGGCATTGGTTACAACATAACCATGCCAGATGATGCTTCACAAACAAATGCTCTTTTAAGGGTTCGTTTAAGGACCTACACCCTTTGCCCCAAATAGCAGCAGTTTGTAAAGTGGAAACTATGCTAATATCAGTTCACGATGCCTGAGTCACGATTTGCAGAACCTTGTGTGCCAGATCTAAAAACTTACGGATATGGTTTAAAACAGTAGTACCAAACTAAAATTTGGATCCCGGATGGTCAACGATTAAATTCTTGCTTTGTTGACTAGACTGCCAGTAGGGAAATGACGAAACGAGAGTTTCCAAAGCATACACAGCTTCGAAGTGACTGCGCTACCCATGTTTGAGACAGACGAAGTGCTATTTTAACAATGAGCAGTTTTTCGATTTCTAGGCCGATGTCAAGCAGAAGCCGCATAAGTCTTGGGAACCAATGAAGCTGGAAACCAAGGAAGCTGTACTCAATTCACTGTGCTTGACTTAAGACATTGCCGATATAGAATGATAAAATTATCTGTTTTGAGTGTACAGAAATTTTCTCTGTATTTTTCTTGCCCTGCCAACCGTCCGCCAGAAAGGAGAAAATGTGAACGAAATGGTGACCCATCGATTTCTTCACTTCGTCAGCATGAATGCCAGGAAAGTGGTAGGCCGCATCCTTCGCGATGACTCTGTGAATTTTAGCTTCTTTATCATTATCTTATTCGTTGTCACAGTCTCCGGTGTTGTATTCACGCCTATTGTACACGACACTAACGTAGGTACTACTAGTCCCTTCCTTCAAAAATCCTTGTTGGTTCAAGCGTTACAACTACCAGAGCTCGGAAAAAGGAAATGAACTTGTACTTGTAGACGCACAATCGCAATTTTACCACAATAATTCACATAGAATGGTTTTGTGGTGTAAATTAAAAAGTTAAATAAATAATCCGTTTGTAAGCAAAAAAACATGCACTGATTGGTGACCCCCAACTGATTGGTGACCCCAAGTAAATATTGCGTCATCTGAAAAGTAAACATACATTGGGTGCCCTCGAATGAGGTCCTTGTACAAGTAGTAGTTTCGTATGGCTTTGTTGTTTATATTTCCACTCCAGTTCTTTTGAGCCATTTAAAGTATTCCCGACTGCAGGAATGTATTGTTGTGTATCCGCCAGGGATCTTTGTCATTGGACAGGTTAGGACCAGGTGTTCTGTGTCCTGAGGGGCAATTTGACATTTGGGGCAGGTAGCAGACTCTCGCAGGCCCCATTTGTGCAGATTGGCAGCGGTTCTGCCATGGCCTGATCTCAGCCTGTTGGCCGTGGTCCACTGTCTTCTATTGGCGGTCTTGAAACCTGGTTGCAGGCGTGTAGGGTCTTCTATAAAGTCTCTCCCTCTTGGGATGTTCTTTTCCCAGTATTCTGCCCACGCCCTATCT
>RDPX01000042.1:1226476-1257944 GCA_003991215.1 Morbakka virulenta
GGTCTTGGGTTCTGCCGAATTCTTCAAACAGCTCCTTGCTTTTAGGTGTCCAGCAAGGAGTGTAGCGAGTACGGTAACCTCTTGGAATGAATCTTCTTGCGTTTTTAAGTATGAGGCTGTTGAATCGACTGATGTTCTCTGTGGTAGGTTGGATTCTCTGACAGGTGTCCATTGCCTTTGTGAAACCCTTCCAGTCTGCTTTGTGGAAGTTCCATCGAGGTTTTGGTAGGTAGTGAGTTTCAGGAATGGTGTATCCAGTGGTGATCAGCACGGGTCGATGTTGGCTCTTTAGAAGTTTGTCGGGTTGTGTTTACTCTTTGGTTTGGGCCCTTTGTTATAAAGGTACAAGTCACTCGTTATGAAGGTTTTTTTCTTGTATTGTTTGAAAAACTTAATCAATATTCATTCACATTTTTTGACTTCTTGTTTTTCAGCTTGTTTCAATATTAAAAGAAAATTTACTCCACGGGGTATTCAAATAATTATATTGCCTGCGGGAACTTCTTGGCTACAGGGCAGGGTAGAATTTCACACCTAAGCCCGACTGGCCTTATATGCAAAGCGTGAGTAGCTTTAGCTATGTTTGGAAGACCATCAGCGAAGTAAAAAAAATATGTGTTGTATTTTGCAGAATACAGTTTTGTTTCTTTCTGGTTATCTATTTCATTCAGGTGCATTTTGCAGAATAAATTTTGTTTGTAGTTTCTAATAAATACAGCGAAAGATTAGGAAATTCGAAATTTGCAATAATACACGAGGAATATGTTTGAATTAGTGTAAAATTGCATAGATAAAACATCGCAAGCAAGGTTAGAAAATAGAAACAAGCTACAGCTACTATTGAAAGAGAACGAGTTGGATAGTTTTTAGATTATTATGTCTCTGAAATATATTTCAAAAATTTCAGTAGAGCGTAAACAACCAAATTGGTAAAGCCTATATGTTTCGGTAAGAGTTTTGGTACATCAACGAAATAGCAATTGTGTGGCGCTTAACTTTCCAAATTCCCACCGTTTTTAGAGGCAGCTTCATCCAACGACAACATTTGTTGCAGTTAAGACTTTGAAATATATAAAAAATTTAAGAAACTGTTATGGTAGGGTTCTGGAATAGATCACAATTTTTTCTCGCAGTTTCATAGCTAAAAGGTCATTGGCTAACAAATATGCTTCTCAAAATTCTTTTTGGAAGATTTCGGCATTCCAAGGCATAAATCAGGTTGAATGAGGGGAGTACCAAATTGCTCAAAGCTAACAATTTTGGTAAGGAATTAATGTTCGAAGAGTGAAGTAATGACCTTTTATGACAGTTTCAAGTATTGACTATTGAGTAATTTAAGAAGAGTTCAAACCATGCTGTGATACAGTTTGCCTGTCCCCCACCTAATTTGTGTTAGTGTTCTACCACAAGTTTACAAAACATTTTCCTTTCTTTAGATCCTACTTGGACCCGGTGCTGGAGGATCAGGAGGAGGTGGTGGAATGCCAGGAGTACCGTCCATGGGTCTGCCTCAACCACGAAGGTAGCCTACTGGAGTTTCGTGCTTTCGCTAGGTGGTCAGTGGTAAACGTTTTCTGAAATTCAGATGAAATTGATCAATGGTTACAGTGTTTTGAAAACGTAGTGAAAAAATGGGCTTATTACCAGAACAACAGCGATATGACCTCATTGGTTTTGCTAGAGTCCTTTGAACTACTTTGACTGTGAAACTAGACGTTTTTCTTTTGGCTCGCCAGGTATAGCACAAAACTAGACTTTTCTACCCTAAGAATATCCTTTTTTTGCATGGTACCACATGTAAAAACATGGACAAGGACATTGTCATTTTATCCCATTGTACTGCCATATAATTTACACATTGTTGGGTTACTACCATGATTAAATCAGATTGCCAAGTTTTTTATTGTATTGTTTTGTTGCATCAAAGGCATGGTCTGCAAGACATTCAATGTGAACAGTGTGTAAAAAATTATACTCCTGAATTTCGACATTTATTTGTTATTTATTTACTTGTTTGCATTTGCTTTCCCTCTCCCTGCCTATTTATATAATCACAGTTCTCAACGAGAAAGAAAATTACTTTCGTTTTAAAATCCCAGTAAAATACAATATCTTTGAAAGATGAACTTCGGCGAAAGAGCGTGCTTCGCCATAAACAACAATGACCCTTTCTCCACTTACCAACCTATTACATTCATTGATAATGTTTGGATTTTTGTTTCCGGAGTTGCAGAAAAGTATGCTAAGAAAATTTTCATACCCGATAAAAGAATAAAATGGTTGGAGAAGGAATATGGAAAAAGTGTTTAAAGCCAAAGCATGCTTGTGCAGGGCCTCGCTTGAGCCTCATATTTTCGTTTCGTTTTGCTATGCACTTGACGCGCAAATATTTTGTCAAATTCGGCGTGTTAAGGTAATAATGTCAGGACATGCACTTAAATTGGGGAGAATGTACCAACTTTGTATCAGTTAGCACTCAAGATTCACTTGACTATTTATTGTGGGAAAAGCCTTAAACTGATTTCCAAATGAAAATATTTGTAAGAGTTAAAAAGCCAGATTTACTAGGACACAAACATATAGTTCTTATTACGGATATGAATGACAACTGTACTGTGCTACTAACAACAGACAGCAGACGTTATCTTTATCCCAAACCATCCCATTTTTATCCGAATTTTGAAATCAATACAAAGTATTTTAGGGCATATGTTGCGCGATGTCAGTTGCATTATTTGTAACCTCTAAAGACATACTTAATCACCAAATAATCGCAGCGGTTGTATTTGCTACACAAAGTGGTTTGCTAGCAGGCTATCCCTAAACTGCTTTCTTTTGATTCATTTGAATTAATAGAAGCAGGCTTGTAGGAATACAGATACATTCGATGTACGATTGTTATATCCTTTAAGGGCCTTGTTTACGAACCGGAAAAAACCCTCAAGTTTTTGACCACCTTAACAAATGATAGCGAGGACTGTCTTCTGGAAAGAGATAAAAAAATTATTATTTCAATCGGTAACACTATTCGTTTTAACAATATTTTTCTTACCCAGTTGTTCACTTATTAGATATTAGGATGTCTTGCTTAACTGACACAGTATTTTACAAGTAGGTAGTTAGAAAAGGCATAAAAGAGTCGGAACTGTATTTTTTTTATAACATTGTAGAGAGGCTATCAAGCTCCAATTTGGTTTCACCATTTTCCATTCAATACTGTAAAATGTCTACACCCTGTTTATTTGGCACTGAAGAGCCCGTTTTTATTTGAAATATTTTTCTTGGAAAACGTGATCCAGAAATTGTACTTATCAATAACCAGACAACCACTCTTTACTGAAACTCAATCGCACAATAGGGCCAGTAATTTATGGGTAACGTAGAATTGTTACTGCATTTTCCCTTCCCGACAGGAATGCAAACCGAGTCCGGCTAATCTGAATCTAAATTTCAATGCACACAAAACTTGTGGTGAAATAAAGAAGCACATTATCGACCTCAAATGTGACATTAACAACAAGTATGTGAAGAATCTTGAAAGCATTCCATGAAACGTGAAAGAAAAGGAAATGAAGTGTAACGTTTAAGCATGTTAATCTAGATACTTATGTGTGTATATAATAGTATAATTGTGGATATTTTTGACTTGTCTGATAACCCAGAAAGTACCATTAGGTAGGGTATAGGTTATTGATAGGTGAGGTGGCTCGGAACTTACGCTTTAATCTCCCATACTTTGGGTGGTGTCATCTCTGGTGGCACGGGTCATCCAGTTTGAACCGTCTAGCGCAAGCGCTTTTCCTGTATCTTTACCATTTGGAAACTTAAGTGGTGATCCTAGGGTCATTTTTAGCCCATTTTCAACCCTTCTTGTGAGAGTTTGCATTTTTGCTAGTCCATCTTGGAACAGTTTATTGGGAAGGCGCGGGTAAGGCATTCCAGGGATATGGGCATCTGACGGAATTTTTTTTGGCAGATATAGATGTCCGGCAGCTTGGTATGAAAATAATTTTTACAAAGTCCGATTGACGTGTATTTTCTTCGTCATTAAGATATATTACCTGTTGCTTTTTTTGCCAAGACTTGACTACAAATCTTGCAATTGAGTATCTATCTTTAATAGCTAGCAGGACTATCGTTCAGGTAATATGTACGGTAAGCCAACTTTTTGTTTCTGGTCGCGGCAGCCAAATCTTAACATTGATCTAAATTGCCTGGAGGTGAGGGACAAGACGAAATTTTGTATTGTGTAATATTGTCGATAAAAGTAATGGCTGGAATGTGTACCTGTAATTTAGTCATTTTAACAATTAATGCTTTACTTGCAGGCCGAAAATTCTTTTTCTTTGTTTTTTGTTTTAACGTCATTTTCCTCCAGCAACTAAGGCTCAGACGGTGCCCTTCAGAAGGTCTTTGTTTTGACAGTGAGGAATTTCTTGGCCGGATGACCTTTTTGACTCCAACCAATGGCTTTTTCTTTTATAAAGTTTTAAATCCTCCTGGCCCACTCGGGGAATCGAACCCAGAACCCGTTGGTTACTGTGGAAGTACACTAAGCACTAAGCCACAGTTTTTTGTTTTTGTTTTGGTTTTAACGTGATTTCCCCCCTCAGTAACTGGGGGCTCAGACGGCGCCATTCACAGGGACTTGGATTTGGCAGTGAGGAATTTCTTGGCCGGATGCCTTTCCTAACGCCAACCAATGGCTTTTTCTTTTGTGAATTTCCAAAGTCTCCGGTTCGGGAAATCGAACCCGGAGTTCTCGGTTACGGTGCAGTTGCACTAACCATTAAGCCACGGCTCCTCAGTTGCTCTTTTATAAATAAGTAATTGACTAAGCAAAATTCTGCAAGCTTCTCCCCACCTTCGTTTTAGTCTCCCAATTTTAATACAAAAGGAGGCGTTTTGTATGTACAATCGACAATCAGTAGTCTCTTGGTTTGCCTCGAAATTTCATGTTGAATTTCTTTAAAGGCTCACGTTTCTTTATCTGATGTAAGTGCGGTTGATACGTAGTTGGTACCTAGGTCAAATTGACTAATTTTGTTTTCAGACGCACAGTTACCCGTTTGAACTCGTTTGCTTTGTTTCTATTAATTTTTAATTTCGCACACATCGTGTTCTGTTATTCCATTTGACTTACTTAAATTTATACTTAGCCTCTTAAACAAACGTGTTTTGTAGTACATTCCATGCATCACGACTGGTATTTGAATTATGTATTCTCTCATTTGCTTGTGGCATTTGCTAAAATAAAGCCCCTGAGTATTTGACACATTATTCTGGACTAACCAAATAATTAGTGGATTACAAAATCATATTTATTACTTTTCTGGCCCTGTTTCTCCTCAAAAGGTGCAAATCTTAATGGCTCCGGGGACATACAAGCCGTCATAATAAACTCTCGTATTGATTTTCTTGGCCAACAATGTAGATTTCGTCAGATTTCTTGACTTTCTACTGGATATTTGGACACCACATTTCCGCTTTTTAGGGTGCGAGTTTCCACAGCCCAAAAAGAACCTCGTCCGACGACTTCAGACCACCTCGACCATTTAACATTAGTTAGGGCCCGCTTCAGTTACTGCCAGTCGTGTGTGCCGAGGCTAAGATTTGAAGTCGTATCTGCCGTCTCCCAACTCGTACCCAACTAAATGTTTCCATTTAAGAGACAGGTTTTCTTTCCTTTTTGATGCGAGATCACCAGACTAAGCAACAAGAGAACTAACATATAGATTTGAAGAGAAAGCGGAGGGGGAGGGGAGGTGAGAATAAAAGATCTAACAAGGACAGGCTATCCATAGCCAGAGAAAGTTCCCTTGGTGTGTGGTTGTCATACTCGTTATGATGCCACTGAAAAATGCGTTGCAACTTACATTTTTATGCTGCCAGAGATTTTAAATTCTGCTCATAAAATAATGTCACGGAACTGAATAGGTATGATATTGAAGACTGGTAGATACCAGACCCCACCCCGATTTAAATCTTCACTCTCATCGTAAAATATAAACCACACAGAATCAAACCCCGAAAAAGCTAAGTTTTCTCTGGAACTTTTTCAGCGTAGTTTTCATTAAACAAAGTCTCGGTTAATAAATAATAGAAGAGGAAGTATGTAGAGAACGCGGTAAATTGCAAACCCTCCAGGAATTGTACAGCTACAGCTTGGAAGCAATCAAGCATTGGTTAGAAATTATTTCTCTGGGAGTAAATATGAGGTTTGAAAATATTTATTCTGACAAGTGCACTTTTACTTTAAAATAGTAACTTGCTTTGGCCGTCAACTTTGCCATCTACTGCAACCTAAAGCTACATTTGCTCCAGCACACACGACATTAGGAACTGCATACTTCGAAATTCTATTATTTACATTCTACACAAATAACTAGAACTTTCATATTCAAAGACGTCAATTGAAAAACTGCACGAAAAATAACCTGTATAGCAATTTAGATGTTTAAATTTCGCTCTTAAATAAAAGTAACACTTTATATAATAAGTTGTTGTTTTCTCATATAATAGTATCAACTAATTTCTTCAGTTCATTATGGAATGCTTTTCTTAACAAATCGATTTACTGGTAAATCTTATAACCGCGATAACAATACAGTATGGATAAATATTTGTTCATCGCAAATCCACTGGAATATAATATCTTTTTCGTCGTCCCATTCTTAACAACTGCAAACTCTTTACGACAATAATTTAAAACAATATTCCATAAAATAAGTTAACTATTTAATTAATTTTCAAACGGTCTACACCTGCTGTTGCAAGCTTATTCGAAAACACGCCTGGAGCCAGTTGGCAAAAAAACATCTGATTTTCTATCATTTACTCTGTTAATCTTGATCCTTGTTTCTCCAGGCGAATAAGTGGTCGCTTGCACCCTTGCCACAAGCGAACAAGGATAACGAAAATTTTTTATAGGTATGGCTTGGATACGCAGCGTATTAAATCTGCGTAACCTCGGGAGTACCTCGAAATATTTAATACACGTACGTTTTTAATTTCCATTTTCGATACAGGCTGCACATACTTTTTCTTTCTTCAAAAAAGTGGCGTGGGTAGCCAAAATGCGCCCAAAAATCTGGTGGGTTTAGGAGGGCTTTCCATGCACGGGCATGGCTCAAAGAATCAGAAAAATGGTCACAGGTTGACCATAGCGATAGCATCCCGCCATGAAAATGCTTGGTGCTCCAATATAGTCGCCTGCCATCCAAATTACAACGAAAAGAGTTGGCCTTTTTAATGAAAACGTAAAGAACATAAACTATTTAGTTAAATGCTCCTGTTACTCCCGTTGTCTGATATTACTGTGTCCATAAAAAATAGATGCCACTTTTATATCCTCCCGAGTAGTCTTTTTGTCATGCCCTTACAAACACTGATAAAAACTACCCTCAATTTGGATGATTCATTTTATCACAGTAAAAGCAGGAAAAGAGATACTAATTGTCACGGAATTATCAAGAGAATTAATATCCTGTGACTAGTGCTGCATGCATACTGCCTTGTTCAATCTTATTAGGAGTTAAGGTAGCTTTTAGCCCTTATTGCGTAGTACAAATCACGCTAGAAATCAGACATGTGCAGCGTCAAAGCCAGCGTTAACGATAGCCTACTGAAAATAACCAAAAATTATGAACATTAAAATTACAGTTACATTTTCCATGTATTGAGTTACACCTAATATTCAAGCTTAGAAAACAGATCTAATGGCCACGGCCGCCCGTCAGAACTTTTTGCACAAAAAAAAGATGAAGTAATAACATTCCTCTTCATTTTTTAAAAATTCCACAATTAAACGTCTGCAAAATGAGAAAAGCTTATAAAATCGAAGCAGAACAAAACTATACAAAATACTGCTGTTGTAAAAATGACTCGCACAATTTGCTCTCCGAGGCACAAAATTAAATGTTTGTACAAATATTTACACGCTGAAAATTGCAATGGTACATTTACGGAGTCGTGCGTGTTTTGCTAAACACTCATAATTAAATGTTATCTAATGTTCATCATTCATTTCATCAGTATTGTCTTGAACCAAGGAAGGAAATTCTCTCCCAGAGCCACAAACTTGGCCATAAACCAAACGAAATATCAATAACTTATCCCTAAAAATAAGAAAAGGAAAGGAAAAAATATTGTAGGGATTGTAAATAACAAATGCACATGATATGAAAATAAGCTAAGATTGTCTTCAGTATGTATTTTTATCTATCCGGTCGAAATTACCCATCGCCGATAATTACAACTCAAATGTCTTTTTGTCATCTGCTTAGTTTTTGTCTGTTCTGAACTCCCTGAAGAGCAGGAGCAGGCAGTGACACACTAGCCCGTCTATATTTAATAAGTTTGTTTGAAAAATGGGACAGTATTTTTTTTGAAATAATAGGCTTAGCATAACGTTTTGGGATAAACAATCCAATGGGCAAAATTGCTGTACGAGATTATAACATAAGCAATGCCAAGTATCCGGAAATTACAGTTGTTCTTCTTTCATTGCCCTAGCTGTTCCAGCCATTGGCGGCCTCTGATGAATTCTTTCCATTTCGATTGATTGTGTATGTTGCCTGTATGCATTAGGACTTTTGTTAGTTGCTGCATGTATTTCCTTCTTTGTCTTCCTCTTGGTCTTTTACCATCAATTTTACCGGTTAAAGACAGGTGTTCCAGTTCCCCTTTTCGCATTATATGCCCCAGGAATCTAGCCTGTCTACCTCTGATATTCTTCAAGAGATTTCTTTCCTGCTTAACCTGCCTCAGGACTGCTTCGTTTGTTGTTTTTGTGTTCCATGGTATTCGCTGGATTCTTCTGAACGCCCACATTTCATATGCAATTATAGTTGCTTAGTATAAAAAATTGTACACTGTTACAAACTGTTGAAAATATCATACTTAGGACTATGGTAAAAGCGTAGTTAACAACCTTCACTTTGTCTTGAATTAGGCTAAACCGTTTTGCAACTGTTGAAGGTGATAATAAACCTGGGGTTTTATTTTGTACGCTGCTTTCCGATTTTTGACTTTGTCCACTCGGCAGCACCAAAATCTGCCGACAAAATTGCTGTTACTGTCCATGTTCTTCGTCAAATGGCCGAAAACTGTGACTTTCTCCCTCTTTTACTACCCACTTACAAACAGCTATGTTTAATACAATGGAACTATATGGTCAAGGATTTATAGCTTATACCTCGTTTGCTAAAAAATGTTGTCTACTCTAATCCCATAAAGTAATTGGAAATTAATATGGAATGTAGTGAGTTAAAACCATCAGTGGCATGTTTCTAAACAGCTAATATTGTCCTAAACTTGGGCTAGGGGCTTCACAAAATGCAATTAAAAAATTCCTATTGTCCATTTGGCAAAGTAATTTCTGCCATAACAAGAAATATACTACACAAAACTAAGTAATTTCTTCTTCTAATTAGAATTCCTTAGTCTCAAAGGTATAAAAATCTGTTACAGTTATACAAGAAGCAAAAGGCACTTGCGGACCTGCTTCTCACCAAGCCCGTCCGCAATATCAAAGTACAAAATAGCTATGCCTAATTACTTTAGAAGCTTGATGATGGGATAAGTATATCTCGAAACATATCTCAGAAAAAGCTTACAACTCGCGACATGATAAATACCCTACATCAATGGCTTTCACTGCGTCCATAACATCAAGAACTTTTGTCCAGAGAGCATTACGAAAAACTAGGCGTAATCACGAAGAAAAATAACCTGTTAAATATGTCTTCCATACGTCAAGGGAGCCAGTGAGCAGCTAAGACGAACTCTCCGACAGCATCATGTCAAGTGTTTACTTTTAACAACATCCACCCTTGGGACCATACTCTCAAAACCAAAGGACCCAGTTCCACTTGAAGAGAGGAAGAATATACATGTAGTTTACAGACTACATCGCAAGGACTGTTCTACCCTCTACATTGGAGAATCAAAGCGCTCCCGGGGTCAAAAAGAAAAAGAACATAAGAGAGCTGTTCAAAAAGGAAACACCAAAAGCCATGAAAAAGCGGAGCACTGCTGGACAAAAGATCACACATTTGACAAGGAAAATAAAAAGATTTTGGATAGGGAAATCAATACTACAACCAGAAAAATAAAAGAAAGCATCCATTCCCTACAGCACAGCAATCACATCAACAGCAAATTTTACACTCCTCCAGAAATATGGCTTTCAGCATTACAGAAAAGAAACACAACAAATACAAGAAAGCTATGGTGACAGTCCTCAAAACAGTTCTATCGCTGTTACTAAGCACCTTTGCACAATCAAAGTACAAACTTGCTATGCCTAATTACTCCAGTTGCCGGACAATAGAAGAAGTATCTCTCGAAACGTACCTCAGTAAAAGCTTACGACTGATGACATGATAAATATCCTACATCATTGGCTTCCACTGAGTCAATAACATCAAGAGTATTTAAGATAAAGATTGTTTTTTTTGGGTTGGCAGATTTACACATGTCTGCAGGCCAAATGCAAAAGTGATTTTCTTTTTGTTTTCTATTACACAATCTATATTTATTCACAACATACATTGGAAATGGAATGATGCCTTTTGTATGAAATTTAATCTGAGTATGATTTGCACTTACTTATATTACCCATACAATATTTATCCTTCGAACTCGATAAAAATAATAACTAACATGAACTAGACCCTTCCATTAGGCAGACCTATTTCATCGCCCATAAATTTTTTGTGAAGCAATTTTATGGTTGTACTAGGGAAGTAATTAAAAAACCTCTAAACTTGAAATTTCACTTAATTTTTGAACATTACTAAGAGCGTATGCCCCCTCCGTTTCTGCTCTTGATTATCGCGACATATTTTACTAATAAAAAATGTCAAAGTTATACTAAGGGTCGGATTTTCTTACTGACATTACGGTTCGTTTTATAGCAATAATTCTACTTTCACACTTCTTTTTAATAAATCCTTACTAAAATAGCCATTTATTTGTTGGCACAATGTTCATTTAAACATTTCGGCCAAGTTTAATTTTCTTAACAAAGTGTTCTTTGCTGAAAAAATACAGCAAGCCTGAAAAGAATTCTCGTAAGTAGCAATTTCATGTTTATGATAGAGTTGTCATGTAATGAGCCATACAATGGAGTTTTTTTACATGATCACTACCAAGGATTTAGCAGGCTTATTACTATGAGCTCTGATTATGTTTTAACTCTTCTCACAAAATCCAAAGAATTATCTTTTGTTACAATGTACCTATTTCTTGTTTTTGAATCCTTCAGTACCGTTTCTGCTATGGAAACCAGTTGTTGGTTAAATCGAAGCGTTGTGTGGAGAAGCTCAATATCTAAAATGTGTGAAAACAAAATCTGTGACCCCTAAAATCGAAAGACAATACGAAGTATTAGCATTTGAGCAGCAAAGCTTTTAAGAAACGTCTGTAACAATAATACTTACACATTCTTAAATCTGGGGTTTGAAACTTAATCAGAAAATCTGACGGTGACTCATATAGCAAACATTATTAGGAATGTGTCGTCGGGATGGACGGACCTGTTTTCACTAGCAAAATCGGATTCAAATTGACCCCGCAGTGTATCATTAAGTGTAGTTATGGCGTTACAGTTAAATGCACAATCCATAGGAACTTTAGCAGGCGTTAAGAAAACCGTAATCATTGAAGAATTTAAACTTCAACCGATTTGAATATGATTTCCCTTGCCTTGAATGTAGCTGAAATTTGTGGTATTTTTTAAGTGTGATTCTACATGAAGAAGGTCCAGCTTGACTTTTGAAAATTTGAAACATGGAATCTCACGGTGTTGCATTTTTCTAATGAAACGTAAATATTTCATACGGCCAGGAAAACGCCTTAAACAAATACCATTGCCAATTTTTGGTGTCTAACTGTTCTTATTCATTTTATTCCGGTATGTCCTCTAAAACATCCTTCTGTTGCAAATCAAAAATTTGTGTTTCGTGACGAAATAAGGAAGGGCTTATCCTGTAGGATAAAATTATTTTTAAAAGTCAATTAAAACAAACAATACAAAAATTAATATTCTGGTAAATGCTTAGCAGTTATAGCTGCAGTTCCAACTTGTAAAACCTTTTTTTATCTACAAAAGTATCCAACAAACTAAGCGAATAACTAATTTCATTTTACAAAGTTAATGCAATTGATCAATAACTGTTTACAATACACCAATTTTAGACTCTAGATATAGTAACAGCAGCTAAGACTTCTAGGTGTGTCCTCTTTACTTGCTTTTGGTGCTAGTTTAAGAACAACACGTTGTTAATTGTCTTGATACTATACTTCGTAATAATGCTTCCGGAAGGAAACAGAACGAGGGGGCATTATATACCCAGTGACCATTTAAACTAAGCTGGTAATGTTTTACAAATAAAAGTTTCAGTTTACTTAACGAGAGCCGGCTGTTTCTACTATAGGCCCAATTATTTTCATTTTTTGACAGAAAAGAAGATTAATTTAACATGCGTTCAGAATCCATCAATGGCAAATTTACATTTGTCCATACTGGAGGCAACAATACCTTACGTATAGTACCAGAACCAAGAATATATTATATGAGACTTTTCTCATATGCAATAGCATTGACTAAGTATAAAGTGCTAAAAGACATTACAGAAGAAATTGGCGTTATTTAAGAAAAAGATTAGTAGCTCTCTTAATGCTCAGATCTCTGGTTCTTGTTACAATTTATGTTTAATACTGGATTCAATTACTACAGTCTATAAAATATATTACACATACTTTGGGTTACATCCATTTACCACCTGTATTTACAACCTCTTGCTCCTCACTGGATGTGCACAAGTTCGATACAGTTGACATTTTAAATGTATTAGAGTGATTGTTGGCTTTTTCCACATTTATCCTAAAGCAATTCCTTGTCTGGACATGAGCTTCATTATAAAAGTCATCTCTATTCGTTGCTCCCTTGTAAAACGTAGCAGCTAATACCTTTTTCAAAAGAAGTGGTCACATAATTTAATATCATTCCTCTTCACTTCTACTAGTCTTCCACCATCATCTTTATCATCATCTACTTCCAATTTTGTATCAAACAGGGCAAACTCCAATTCAGTTCCCCTTTACCGATCTTCTCATTTTTAAAAGTTACTTGAGCACTTGCCAGTTACAACTCCAAACTTTGGGGCAAGAGTAGGTGTTAAAGTTTTAGTTATTGGTTAGCTCCACCCAGTATGTAGTCTCCAGTGGCTTGAGTTTCCCTTTCTTTTCTAACTTTTAATTAACATACCGTTAGATTAGCTTAACCTATTGCTATAAATCGAAACAACGTGTTTTATTTGTTCTAGAATAAGTGAATACATGGTACAAAAATATTAACTTTGATGTAGAACTTTTTTTGCTTTGCTTTTATGTACGTAGGTTACTGTAGGAAAACAGTCCTTTTTTATAAAAGCGGGTACAAGTTTCTTAACCAGTATAAGGCCTCTTCGTGTAAAAAGCAAAAGGCCAGTGGGGAGATGTCGCCTGAATGTGCACCAACAGGTTGTCTAGAAAAACAACACAATGGCAGCTGGTAGAGGGAAAAAAGACGAGAGGGTATTTATGAAATGTGCTGGTTACATACTGCCAGCTGGAGGTCTATATTGATATGCACGGCTTAACATTTATTTTTTCCATACATATATATTGAAAAAAATATGTGTTAAGCCATTAATATAAAACCTGAACTTGTACAAAAACTAACATATACCCACTCTTTTATTCGTCTCAATACTTAAAAAATTGGTTCTAAACTGCATTGTATTTCTTCCTTTTCAACCAAATGATCAACAACCATCTTTTTGCATAACGTATGAGGCCATTATCCTAACATCTTCGGCCTCCGTAAGCTCTATAACAGGTGAGATATACAGTCCTATTCCAAACGACTAAAACAGAAGAACAACTCATCAACAAATACTGTGACAGAATATTATAAAACCAGGCTCAAACTGGTATTTCAAAAACCCTTTTTCAGTGCAATTGAATCTTTCTGTCAGAGATGAATGGTTTTAATTCTTTTCTATTACCGATTTTTTTTTATTTTGAGTGTCCTACTCCTGGAGGATTATGGGGTCTTCTGACTGAATTACACTGCTCTCGCCATTTCATTGTAGTCATACATTTCAAGCAAATGTGAGAAAACTGGATAAGAGATATTGCAAATCAATGTACACAATAACAAAGTATAACGAGTATTAAAAGCAGTAATATTTTTATTAACAGGAATCATGAAGCCTGAAGCCCACGTCGTTAGTAAAGGCTTTTAAAACAAAAAAACTTAACAAAGCTTTCATTCGATTATGTATAAACTACAGTTTTCAGGATACACTTCTTACATAATCTATTAGCGAACAATGAGGTGCCCTTAACACTAACAAATCTTAATAAGACTGTTGTAACACTAACCTTGTAATCGTTGATTTGAATTCCAGGTGAAAATTCATCTCCATGGATACCTGCAAGAAATTCAGATTACGTTATTTTCTTTTTGTTGACTTGAAAAGGGTTAAAATTTAAGATTATATCGTTGACCTTATTTAAAACTCATTTCAAAGTTGTCAAGCAAAGAGGTCTGAGTTATATTGCAAGCTTTGCAAGAAAGAAGATTACACATCATTTCCGTAAAGAAATGGCCGTAATATGTACCCTACCGTAAAAAACTTTGTATGAGGTAAGATACTTGGAGCCTCTACCTAGAAATATGTAAAAAATAATTCTTAGCGCATCTTCTGCCACATAACTGTACGTGCGCGAAAGAAGATGTCTGCATATTTAGCCGATTTTAAGAGGGCATGAAAGATTTTTCTAAGAAGTAATTATTTTTGTTAACACGGTCTAAACAATCACAAATGTCAAGTGATTTCATGGGCCACCTAAAAATATAAGAGAAGAACGTATCAGAATGCATTTATTGAAAATAGCATGGTTTGTAACTATTACTCACCAAGCCCTGACCAAGCTATTAATAAATTTATTGTCACAAAAAAATACCAATAACACTGCTTGTTTTGTATTAACATTCCATATACTCTATTGTCACTGAAATAGTAATGAGAGAAAAGGTATGACAACAAAGATGAAAAAAGAACAAGAACAAATATCTCAAGTATCCAAAAGTTAGTATGGCAGCTCAAGCCTGTGAAGAACATTGTGTAATAAGCTGCAACACAAAAAACAAGCTACAAATACGGCCAACGAAAAAAATAACAGTGGAGAGCAACCCACATGTGGAGCTAAAAGAATTAAACTCATATTGTATAAATCATGCACATACAATCCGAAATACTTAAAAGTTAGAAGAACTCCAACCTCGATGACAACTTAATCACGTGTTCCTGAATGAAGCGTTCATGTGATGTGTTATGATAACCACGCAGCATTACATACAAATAAAAAAGATAATAATTTTGGTGTGCAATCTCATGTATTTATAACAAAAAGTGCTTAACAAAAAGCGCTTAACGCGTAAAGCAAACCATTTTACTGGCGGCTAATGACCAAAAATACCCGTTATAATTGTGATATAAATCTGAACGTCCGCCAATGATGATCGTAATATCGTGAAGTCTTTAAACTATTAGTAGGAATTATAACTTGTATTTTTCGTGTTTTACATTATATATATAAAGTCCAATAACCTTGATACATGTTTTAATTTCCCCCGACAAATCCAGCTGTCCCTTAAATATTTATATAGCTATGTCGGAACGTATGTGTGTTGAAATCTAATTTTTGGAGGGTAGGATTACCAAAAAAGAATTAAAATTTGCACAAAAAATTAAAAACTATCGCCAATAGAAATCTTTACCATACAATAAATATCAACAAAATTTCAACGACATAATCAGGGATAATAAGCAATACATTACAATTTTCTTCTTACTTTTTAGAAACTCCATTGTTTGGATGAATTCTCTACCCATCGCCTGGGCTGCTTCATACTTTTCTAAACAGTTCAAAATACAGTCATTAGTTTCCACGTTTAGTTCTTTATGCTGCAAAAATGCAGTAGCTTTTCTAATAATATCCTGGGCAGTTTCCTTGTCATCTTCAAAGTTCGCTTCAAGACGATTAAGAAATACATTAGAGTCGCCACAGTTTTCCTGAAAAATTCGTTGTATCTTATTTCTCTTTCTTTTGTTCTTCGCCATTAGTAAAGATATCTTATTATTACATGGCTGGTACAATGGGCAGGGCTGTTTCTCTGGCTCTCGTGGTTGCGACGTGTCAGCCAATATTATTTTCTCATTACTTGAGATTTTACTAGTTCCTGCTTTCGTGGTACGAACTCCATTCCTTGGGAACAAATGTGCGGTTTGTAGATCAATCTTCTTTCGTGTTGTCGTTTCTGCGGCTGAGGGCAGCTTTCTAATTCCTTTGGCAGAACTTCTACTGTAATTGTTTGCTGATTTAGTACTTTTCAAAATTGGATTTGTTGACTGATATGAAGACTTTGGTTTCTTCTCTGAATGTACAAAATATCATAAACATAAAAAAAATCAAGTGAAATACTAAAAAATATCTATAAGTCCAAACACCAAGTGTATCTCATTATTACTACTACTTATTTATCTCTGTTCAGCCAAATCCTGACCGATTCATAGTGCTTAACACTTTGGTTCGAATATGTCTAAGAATTTTTCCTTCGATCTGTTTCTTTCTACTGGGGTTCATTCACATAGTATGTACGCAACAAGGGAAAGGGGGCTCGCTAAAATGCGTATGTATCCACAAGAGGGAAAGGAGGTATCCTTGGTAAAGTATGTATTTACATAAAAAACGTTTAATTTACTTTTTTATGTCTTATAAATATTTTAGGAAAAATTTGCAGACATAACCCATGAAACACACAAAATACACAAAAAATGTACACGAGAAATTACATAAAACGTCAGTTTCACATTTTTTATTAGCTTTATTTCTTTTGGTATCTACACACCTATGTTTTATATTATATACGAAATGTAAGCAAAACATCTTTTAAAGACGCTAAAACACAAAGCTGTTTTATTTAACTTGCCTTACCTCACCTACCAGTTAATGATGAATGCCATCTAGAATGTTCCCACATAAGAAAATCCATCATTCTATTGTCATACATGACACTATTTTCGATTATTTGTTTCAAGCGTGTATGTAGAAGACACCCCAAGAAGACACACTAATATGTTTTGAAATGCATAAGCGCGTGGCGTACGAACAGTTACTATATGACTTTACTGCGGGACATCCGTCATCAAGAAAAGAGTTAAAGTATTTTACTTCACAGAACTGTTGAAAAAAATTGGAAGACAATGATGTGAAATTAAACACTTAATTTCTTCAATAAATAGTGGGCTTCTTAAGTCAATGACCGAAGTAAATTAATTATGGTCATGAAATGATCAAGTCTGGTTTAACTGTGAATCAGAGGCACTTTTCCAATTTCAGTGCGTGAAGTGGCTCAGGTCTTCAAACAGGCTGCGGTTGTCATGCACGCATGAATTTCAAGTTTTTTGAGTTTCATTCTTGACTCTTGAGACAAATCAAGTTCTAGTAAAAAGATTTTTGATTGTAGTCGTCTTTATTCTTTGATGAATGGGGTTTAAGTTTTTCAATATTATGTTTGACTCGTTTTGAACAATAAAGGTGACTCTATTACCTTGCCAGCAAGAGATACACCAGCACAAACGCATGGAAAAGAAAATAATTTCGCCAATTAATTACCAACTTGCTGCTAAATTACAAACCCTCTGGTCCAAACTTGAAAAATCCAAATACCATCAAGAAAAATGAAACTGAAAACACTAAGTTAAAAAGGCAAATTACTGTATTTTCTTAACGCTTAAGAACCTTACAAGGGATACCGCAGTCAGGTGTATGAAACTCCAAAAATACAAAAAAAAGTTTAGGTTATGAGAAAAATTAACCGCAGACTTTAAAAAACATTAAAGTGATATCATTAAGGAAATCATTCAGAAGCCAAAGAGCTCCAGAATCTAGCCATCAGGGTAAAAATTTAACAAATATTACACTTTGTCACGGTCTGCAGAAATATCGATTCCGAATCGTTCCGGATTAGCTGTGAATTTTTCTACAAGTAATTCATACAAGTACTTTTGATCGTTGTAGGAATGGAAATCCAGTGTCACATTTAAAACCTTAACATTTTTTTAAAGGCGGGAAGTCGCTCAGAAGTAAAAGAGCTCCACACTCAAGCCATCCAGGTAAAAATTTAACAAATATTACACTTTGTCACGGTCTGCAGAAATATCGATTCCGAATCGTTCCGGATTGGCTGTGAATTTTTCCACAAGTAATTCATACAAGTACTTTTGATCGTTGTAGGAATGGAAATCCAGTGTCACATTTGAAAACTTAACAACTTTTATAACGCTCTTATTCTCATTGTCTCATTTTTAATCTCATTGTCTTGTCGGCATTAAAAAAAATTAAACCTTGAATATCCTAATGTAGTGTTGCTATCGTATGTTGTTTGAATTCAGTTTCTATAAGAGAAAACCGTAAAGTACCAGAAATAATTTGTTACTAAAAAATTTGCACATCCATGTTTCATTTTCATGTGGGGTAGTATCAAAAAAGTACCAGAATGGCAGTGAAAGTTAAGGCAGCCATAAAGCAGGGTATTGAAAAGTGTATCAACAAAGTCGGGAGGCAGCACCTTGCTGGTGGTTCAACATATGACACTCCAACTGGGAAATTACAAATCGAAATGGATTAATAAGAACTGTTCAGTACAATCATCAAAATCTTCACTGCTTACACTGACGATCGTCACCAATCAAAAATCTTATCCACAGTAAAAATATTGGATAATTTAAATAAATAATTGGTACAGATTGGTCTTAGATTACGGACGTCTGTTACAAGTCTTTGGCTACAGTCCAAGCGGTGCGATTCGCGTAAATGAGTAAGTCACATCCAAACGGGGTATATATAAGTTAAGCTTCTACGATCTGAAAATAGCCTCAGAATAAGAAATATTGATCGGATTTTTGCCAAAAGTTTCACGGATGATTTGCACGAAATATGGAAGTTGTTTGGACCATAAAATGCACTGTACATGTTAAATGATGACAAAGCAGTGCAACACTGTCTGTCTGCTGCGTCACAGCTGTCTTTTATTCTAACGCACTTAAAACACAAAGTACGATTATCAGATTATGGCTTTGTTGTGGGCCAACACCATGCACTTACATCGTCAGTGAACAATGTTTGTCAAGTGAAGGTGAACGGCAATGTGTCTTAATATGGCCACATATGCATTCTTATTAGGAGTGGCAAACATGATAAACCCGCCACTTATACATTCACATATGACACGCGTGAATAATTCAAATGAAACCTCATGGGCCAGACCAATTCTGCTTCTTACAACTGATGGTGCATCTGGCGAGGCCCATATCTAAAGCTTTTAGTTCATTTCCTCAAGAAGTTGGAGCTTGATGTTTTGCTACAAGGTGTAAATACGGCAGTTCATTTTTCTTTTAATCCTGCCGAACGGTGAATGAGTCCACTTTCTCAAAATAATTGTGTGTGCATGTGTGGGTTAACCTTCCAAACAACTCATTTAAATTCACTTCACTAGCACCGGGATGATTATTGATGAAGACCTTGTGATGCAAATTTTTTTGAAACAAACAGTGGTTCTCACGGAGACTCGGTAACACATCGTCATTGATGGGTACAACATCGGTTACACAGCAGTCCATTCGATCACAGTTAATGCCCCCTGAAATGTCGGCTTTTGCGATTTTAAAGCATATCAGACAGACCAGAATTCTCTACACATTATTAAACGCCTAAACAAGGAATGTTGCACACCATCACACAAACACTGACTTTCCGTTNAAAATAATTGTGTGTGTGTGTGTGTGGGTGTGTGTGTGCATGTGTGGGTTAACCTTCCAAACACCTCATTTAAATTCACTTCACTAGCACCGGGATGATTATTGATGAAGACCTTGTGATGCAAATTTTTTTGAAACAAACAGTGGTTCTCACGGAGACTCGGTAACACACCGTCATTGATGGGTACAACATCGGTTACACAGCAGTCCATTCGATCACAGTTAATGCCCCCTGAACTGTCGGCTTTTGCGATTTTGAAGCATATCAGACAGACCAGAATTCTCTACACATTATTAAACGCCTAAACAAGGAATGTTGCAAACCATATCACACAAATTGACTTTCCGTTTTCTCAATATTTTCGCTAGATCCAGTTATCCACAAGCATAGGGAGAAAGATGTAAAAGCTGCTGCGTAAAATCTTCAAATGACACCATCCTAATTAACAATGTTTTTTGACAAAAATAAAGCACGTAGTGCTGCAAGAGCGAAGGCTTTTTGGTATACGTAAATACTCAAAAAAATAAAGTTTACCTTCCCGTCGCGTTTCTGCGCCTTTCCCCTTATGTTCTACTTTTTCACTACCTTTGATAAAATAATATAAAGATTCATAAAATGTTATCACTGTGGCTAAATAAAATACAAAATACTGGGATTTATGCAAAATTGCATAATTAATTAAAGTGGTACAAATATTCATTGATCATTGGTGGTGAAAACTTAACTCATACTTGTGAATGAAATATATTGTCTTAAGAAATAAAGTGGAAGCGGATTACACTTACAAACTTGGGTCAAATCTCACCTCAAAGGTAAATTGAAAATTATTAACAATTATTTTTTAACGAAGTAAGAACAGAATTTCTACTGGGTATGACTAAATGACATTTTAAACATTACTACATAAAAATATATAATATATAATATATAATATAATATAATATAGTATAATATAATATAATATAATATAATATAATATAATATGATATAATATAATATAATAAAATATAATATAATATAATATAATATAATATAATATAATATAATATAATATAATATAATATAATATAATATAATATAATATAATATAATATAATATAATATAATATAATATAATATAATATAAGGTTACTTGTAAGATCTAGTTCTTAATAATTTAATACATGTGAACATCAAAAAACAAAAAGTAAAAATAATATAAAACGCTCTGTTTTTACCTTTCCTCTTTTTGGTTTTCTCAGCAGGCTCAAGCCCTTCCCTTATCAGTTGTGCTCTTTGTAATAATTCATCGACAATTTTCAAATCAACAAATGATTCTGACAGCACATCACTTTTACTTTGATCTACAATAAAGCTGACAAGTTCCAAATTAGCTCAAAACTTTTACAGCAACTTATTCATCATCATCATGAAGGCAAGGTTTTATTACTCAACATTCTCCCTGGTGCATACTTGCGAGGGCAGTATGCCATATTTCTTTCCCGCTACCCAGTTACCCCTTCTACTTCAGTCATTTTCTGCAATGTTATGCTCATTTTTGCAAGGTTATCCCCATTTCCACAACGCTGCACACATGATAGCAATTTGTTTGCTTGCAGCTAAAAAAATATAAAAATTCTTAATCCACTGACACCACTTTTTTGTTTTTATGTGAAGTAATGTCTGTTAAGCCGCGAATGATCTCCTTATAACTGTACAATGGTTCTATTGATTGCAAAATCCAATTATTAAATGAATAAATGTTTTTGTAAGTATATGTACTTTTGTAGTTACAGACCTCGGGTTCCAAAATTTGACCGTCTATCCGCAAATGGTTTCATGCTGATGGCGCTCAATAAAATTATTATTGTTATTATTATTATTATTATTATTATTATTATTATTATTATTATTATTATTATTATTATTATTATTATTATTGTTGTTGTTGTAAAATTCCTTAGAATTGATATTTTAAAATCCAACACCGAGTCATTACCAGTGACCTAGGGTGACAGTTGGGTAACAAAAACTTTTAAGATGCACAAGAAGGGTGTCATTCAAACCGGTTAAAACATAAAAACATAAAAAAACATATCATTTTCTGACAAAACCACGAACACCAATTCGCAACAATTCCTAAGAAGATGTGCAGTGCCATTCAAAACAATTTTTTGCACTTCCTGTAATGAGGGTTCACCCGGTATTTGCTTCAGGAAGGTGTCAGTTCCTTTCTTAATAAGACCAAATGCTCCAACAATCACTGGTATTGTCTTTGTCCTCAGATGTCACATTTTACCTATCTCAATTTCTAGATCTTTACACTTAAAAAATTTCTCAAAAAATCTCCGCAGAAACATTCCTATCAGAAGGGACACTCATGTCAATCAACAAGCAGGTGTTGTCTTTCTTGTTTTATTCTTATTATTCTTATTATTAGTAGTAGTATTATAGAATTATCGCACACTGATAAGATGTCATTTCATTCAGCGGTAATGTCTCCTTGATATTGGTGACAGCAAGTCTCCTCAATTTTCAAGGACTTTTCTCAGGATTCGTGCAGATTGCAGGATTACAATCTTCTGCATCTCTTCAATTCTGGTCTCAATTCCCAGCTCTTCTACTCTTCTTTTGATGTCTTTTGGTGGTGTTCCTAACGCCCCGATGACTATGGGTACTACTTTCACCTTCATGTTCCATATTTTCTGGAGTTCTCTCTTTAAATCCTGGTATTTCTCAACTTTCTCTTTCTCCTTCTGCTCTATACGGGTATCATATGGGATGGCAAAGTCAACGATGATGCAGTTGTTGTCCTCCTTCTTGATCAAAATTAAATCTGGCCTTCTAGCTTCAATTACATGATCGGTCTGTATGGTAAAGTCCCACAGTACCTTGCAAGTATCATTTTCAATCACACTTTCCGGCTTATGGTTGTACCACTTCTCGCTTACATGTACCCCAAATTTCCTGCATATGTCCCAGTGGATTCTTCTCCCAACCCAATCATGTCTATTCTTGTATTCTTTCTGCGCCATTTTGCTGCATTCGCTGATGAGATGATTAATAGTTTCATCAACCTTGCCGCACATTCTACATCTACTGTCCTCCTGTGTTTTGTCGATTTTGGCTTTGATAAGGTTCGTCCTAATAGCTTGCTCTTGAGCTGCTAGGATGAGAGTCTCGGTCTCCCTCTTAATGCCACTATTTTTTAACCATTTCCACCTTTCCTCTCCAGCAATCTCCTCAGTTTGTCTAATAAATTGGCCATGTAGGACTTTTTCCTTCCAGTTTTTCTTGCGCTCTTTTGCTCTTTGATCTTTATATTGTTTCACTGTTTCCTTCACTTCCATGTCCGATCTTCTAGCTGCACTCAAAAGTTGTTCCTTGTTCTCCTGTACGTATCTCTCTAGTCCAATTTTTGATGTTTCTATCGTGTCTTCAACGCTTAAAAGTCCTCGACCACCTTCATTTCGTGAAATATACAGCCGGTCTACATTGCTTTTTGGGTGGAGTGCTTTGTGCATCGTCATTAGTTTTCTAGTACTCCTATCTAACCCTTGAACCTCTTCTTTCCTCCAGTCTAGAAAGGGAGCTGAGTATCTTACCACTGAGACAGCCCATGTATTAATTGCTTTAATGATGTTATTTCCATTTAATTTTGTCTCTAACACTTTCCTCACTCTTCGTTTATACTCTTTACTGACCCTTTCTTTCATCTCAGACGTCTTTATATCATCTAACTCTTGAACACCTAGGTACTTGTAGCTTTCGTATTCTTTTAGATTCTTGATCATTTTGTCATCTGGCAAAGTAATGCCATCAGACTCAACAATCTTTCCTCTCTTTGTGACAAGTGATGCACACTTTTCGAGGCCAAATTCCATTCCTATGTCTGAGCTGTAAATTCTGACTGTCTGTATCAATGATTCTAGGTCTTTTTGGGTCTTTCCGTACAACTTGAGATCGTCCATATACAGTAAATGGTTGATCTTAACCTTACTTGATGAAAACTCATACCCATGTGCTGCTTTTCTCAACATGCTTGTAAGTGGGATCATTGATATGACAAACAACAAAGGTGATAAGGCATCCCCTTGAAAGATCCCTCTCTTTATTCTTACTTCCCCTAATGTTTCATCTTTGCACATCAATTCTACTCTCCATGATTTCATTGTCTCGCTTAGCAGATTTCGAATATTTTGGTTTACTTTCAGGGCTGCTAGGCATTCCATTAACCAAGAGTGTGGGATCATATCATACGCCTTCCGATAATCCACCCATGCCATTGACAAATTTTTTCTTCGTTGTTTTACTTCTTTCAGAATCATTTTATCTATATATAGTAGATCTCCTGTTCCTTTTGACTTTCTCCTACATCCTTTCTGCTCTTCAGGTAATAATTCTTGTCCCTCTAGGTATCTGTATATTTCGTCAGAGAATATGCCTGTAAGTAATTTCCACGCAAGAGGTAGGCATGTTATGGGCCGGTAATTGCTTGCAACTGTACCTTTGGATTTATCTTTTTGTATAAGCACTGTCCTTCCCTTTGTCATCCACAATGGTGTTTTACCTTCCTCTAAGCATTTTCTTAGACTTGATGCAAGCTGCGTGTGCATGCTTCTGAATTTCTTTAGCCAGAATCCTTGGACCCCATCTGGTCCTGGTGCCTTCCAATTGGGAAATTTTCTTAGGATTTTCTTAATCGTGTTTTCTGTGATGTGAATCTCCTCTTGACCAACAACTTCTTTAACCTCTTCATAAAACCCCTTGAGCCATACCGCATCTTTCTTGTGTTTTCCCTCTTTGCTCCAGATATCAGACCAGAATGTTCTTGCTTCTTCTGGATCTGGTGCTTCACTTTCCTCCCAGCCTTGGTCGTTGTTTAGTTGCTGGTAAAATCGTCCTTCATTGTTACTGAATAATCTGTTCTGTTGAAATTGAGATATCCGCTGATTGTATCTCTTTATTTTGGCTGCTTTAGTTTTACTTCTCTGGAAAATTATTTCTTTGGTTGTCTGTAGCCCTCTTTGTTTGATATTGTATCTTTTCTGCAGTAGATCTTCGTGCTTTTTCTTCACTTTTCTCCTCTCTATTAGCATGTTTACTCTTGATAGATCCTTGTTTAGCACTTTTAGTTGGTTTTCCAGCCTTCTTTTCCATAAAGGTTCTTTCTTATTATTCCTGCAAGTTTTTATACCCAGCATTTCCGTTACTAGTGCAGCTCCACAGTATATTAGGTCATTCACTTCAGTAATATCAGTTACCTTCACTTTACTGAGTACTTCATCTACTGTATTCAGTGCATCTGACAATCTCTTTCTTTCTACTCCCCTTAATGCTGGCAGTCTCTTGCGTTCTCTCCCTTGGATTTCATTCAGCTGCAGCAGTATTCCCTTTTGCTTTTCATCTATTTCATTTTGATCTCGATCTACAACAAAATCTCTCGTTCTAATTGTTTCATTTACATTTCGATCTCCTTCATCTGCATTAATTTCCGCCTCTCGTTCAGCATGTTCATCTCTCTCTTCACTGATCACATTTCCTGTAATTCCACATTCTGCATCCTCTATCAACCTTTTAATCTCTTCCAGTTCAAGATCTGTCAACCATTTCTTTTTCGTTATTTGGGCTTTCTGGTCTAGTAAGTGTTGTTCAGTTATTTGGAACATTCCCATGTCCTTCCATATATTATGCATTCTTTTCCTGTACCCATTTACTTTGGGATTACTTCTAAAGAAACACTCCATGACAATTCTGTTTTCTTCATATGACCATTTCTTTCTGATCCTTCTAGCAGTAACTGGTTGACGACCGGACCCACGCTGCTGGGCCGTGGGACACCTGCCGGGCGAGAGAGCTTCACATGTAGCTCCACCCTCATTAACGCCGTTGTTGGATAATCTAATATTTAACATAACACTCATATTGAGGATAGTGGTGATAAGGTGTCACAACCACCGGTGTTTTTATCGAGACACCATCTCTAGGAGGGTTATCAACCAAGACTAAAGAGTCCCTCCTACCCATAAGACAGACTAGCCCCCGCCGGATGTCAACCCGGTATTTCAAGGCCTCGGAGTAGGCTAACAGGTGCTACACCTTGCCCAAGGGTGACCTGGAGGTAGTTGTGGCAAAGGGTAACCTCATTCGCCCACGTCGAAACTCCACAACCGGATGCATTTTAACGTCATACCCAGGACGTTTAGCTTTTTTTTTTCTTTGTAAACTTCCAAATTCTCCTCGACAGCTCGGGGAATCGAAACCGGAACTTTTGGTTACTATGCAGTTGCATTAACCATTAAGCCACGGCTCCTCTCAGATGTCACATTTTACCTATCTCAATTTCTAGATCTTTATACTTAAAAAATTTCTCAAAAATCTCCGCAGAAACATTCCTATCAGAAGGGACACTCATGTCAATCAACAAGCAGGTGTTGTCTTTCTTGTTTTATTCTTCTTATTATTATTATTATTATTATTATTATTATATGGTTGCTGATATGTCACTCAGTAATACACTGGTAATTTCTTTCTGATAGGCTGATAGGTCTGGTTACAACTAGTAACCTCAGGTCTATTGGTTCTCTTCATTAGATTCATCAATGTTATTTCCAAAAAGCCTAAGTGGAAGTCTACACTGCCAGTGTTCTACGTAATATTTTTGCTGTTCCAAGAAGTGTACTTTTTTTGCAACAACGACCAATTTTCTTTATCCAAGTTTTTAATTTTTTGGAAATTATGCCTATTGCACCAACAACAATCGGAATGACTTCAGTTTTTTTCATTCCTCCAAAGGACTGCAAACTCTCGCGTGAGGTCTTGGTATATTTCTCCCTTATCATGCTCTTTATCCCCTACTGTGACATCATTCAAAACAGCTATGTCTATGGTTATACAATCCTTTTTCGACTTCTCAACAACTATATCTCTGGTATACTACATACATATCTGGTCTTCGGCTCTGAATGAAGTGGTTTCATTGGATGATAAAGTCCCAAAATATATTATTATTACTTGATTTAACTAATTATACAATTCTGTCCTATTTATAAGCAATAAACTTCCAACCTACAACACACACACATATATATATATATATATATATGTGTGTGTGTGTGTCTGTGTGTGTGTGTGTGCGTAGTCAATATTAAAAACTTTTTAGAATTAGTAGAATTAGTCTTAACAGAAGTTGCTGTGTAGGTCTCTGCTGTTGAGCCCTATAGCATCCGGGCCCAGCTTCAGAATTACGTTAACAGAGAGTAACAAAATTAAAAGCAAACGTTTGGAATTACATTAAATATAACCAATGAATAAGAAATTATGTTCGGGATAACGTAAAAGGACTTGGATCGATTTTAAATACCAAAATTTGTTAGCTAAAATAAAGTAGACATTTCAGGTCAAAAGTCCAGACAAATGTTTTCTCACGAGGGAATCCGTTTCACACAGTACTGGGGATTTTTTTCATTTCTCGCGTAATCGTTTGTAGTTCTTTAACACTAATGTTATCGAAAAAGCGTTTTGCACTCTGTGTCACTTCTTTTATTCCTTCTCCAAGACATCCAATAATCCTTGGGATCACCGTTACCGTATAATCTTCTCTCCTTTTACGCACTTCGAAACAAAGTTTTTGGAATTTTCGTATTTCTTCTCTTCACGCTTGGTTTCCCTATTCGGTTCAACAAGACATGTCATATCGATAAGCTGTATTTTCTTGTTGTCTGAGCCTTCTTAAATGAGATTTGGTCGCCTAGCTGTGCAGTTTGTTCTCATTGGGTGCCCCAAATCCTAGTACAACGTCTTGCCATTGTTCTCAATCACCTTGCCGCGTTTCCATTTTTCTGCATACCCTTTTGTTTCTTCTGGTATCAGTCCAGTTTGATGGCCCACGTTACTGCTAGCACTTCCAGAATGTTTTCGTGTCGTTTGATGTACTCTGAGCCTGCTAGTTTCTTGCATCCTGACAGTATGTGTTAAACTGTTTCTCTGTATTTCCCGTATAATCGGCTTTTGTCATTTGCTATCAATCTTCTGATCTCATTCCATGCTCTCGTCTCTATCATCTGTTCTTGTAACGTAAAGGTTGATGAATTTTTCTGGGGTCCGTGTTACATTTAATACACATAGCCATTTTCTCCGTGTTGCTTTGGAATTTTGCTTTGAAGCTCCTTCTTATCAAGACACCTTGTTTGGTTCTTCGTTTGTCCTTATGCATGATCTTTTTCAGCGTTTTCCATCCTCTTTTCCATTCTGCATATCTTTCCTCGTTAGTAGTCACACTACATTTATTAAAAGATACGGCAGTATTTGCATCCCTCGTCCCTCTTTCCGCTTCCGTTTTCAGTGATGTCTGTTCCTTGCGAATTTCGTTCCTCCAAGCTATCTTGACCCACACCTTCGTTGCCGTAATCATGTAGCATGCCACTGTCGTTCTTGTCTCACCGAAAACGTCTTCAAAACTTTTCAGCCCTTGTCCACCATCTGTGTTTTTTGTGCAGAGTTGCTCATCACGTGATTGTCTACCATGAAATATTTCTTTCCATAGTACGCCTTTAACGATGTAGTCCAACTGACCCAACTCACCTGTTCCCAAAGTACACACATTCATTACATCACCACCAACAAATATTATTCTGCACTTAGTGGCTTTTCTCAGGTTTTGATCGTTCAAATTTAGCCCGGTTAGTTGTTCCAGTCAATTTCGCATCTCTTTCTTTACCCTTTCCATTACTAGCTTTACGTCGATTTTTTTGGCTTGTTCCATCCTGGCAATTTTGTAAAATTCGTTTTTCTCTCGACTTACCGCTACCACTTTTTCCTCTAATACTTCGAGGCCTTCTCCTTTGGTCGTTTTACCTTTCCTGAACACTATCCCTGCACACTTCTTTGATCTGTAACATGCAACAGTGTCCATACTAGTTTTTACAATCATTTCATTCACGTCTTGAAGCTTTTGGTGACTTTCTTGGTACACTTTGAGACCAGCGAAGAAAAAACTGTGGGCTCTTTTTATCCTTCCTTTTCCTCTTCCACCCATCGTGTATCCATTCGTCACCTCTATTAACATAGATATGGGAACTACCGTCAGGTAGAATTCTACTGGAGTGTAGCTATCACCTTGAAGAAACCTTTTCACACTATTGGCTGTTCTACTGGTCATTGTGTATCCCATCTCCCTTACCTCTAGTTTTGTCTTCCACCCTTCCATCAGTTTGACAATTACATATTTCTACGGTACTCCCATGCTCCGGTATGTTGGTGGTTCCTTACTTCATCCATTATTGGATTGCTGATAACTAATTTATCAACCCTTCCTAAGTCTACCGAACAAGTTCCTAGTTAACTTCTATCCCAGATATAATTTCTTTCAACATGTTCTTTCATCTAATTCCCCATCATACCTGTGAAAATTTTGTTGACTGTTAACTGTTAAAACATGTAATAGGACGATAATTTTTCTCGATGCTTAAGTCTTCAGTATTTGGTAGCAGCACAGTTCTCCCTTGTGTCATCCACTTAGGTATTTTATCCGGTTGTCTTACCCAGCGATTTAAGCATCTTCTTACTGAGCTCCATGTACCTTGCAACTTTTTTCACCAAACGTTTTGCATCTCATCAATGGCTGGGGTGGATCAATTCTTTCCCTTCCTTATGGTTCAGCCTAATTTCATTCCCGTGATTGTAAACTCTTGCACATCTGTAACCTTTGCTCCTATCTCCTTTGGGACTGTATTCATCCACTTTCTGTAAGGAGTTTGGGTATTGTCTTTCCAGATGTCTGCCCAGAACTCTTTAAACTTTTCCATTTTGGGTACCTTCCCTGTCGTCTGTTTTGTTCCTTGTGTCTTTCAGTAAAACATGCTTGATCTTCCTTTTATATTCTCTTGTTATGTATCCTTGCATCCTTGTTTTTTGTGTTTCAGTTTTGTGGTACTATAACTCAACTCATCGAGTGTTTTTTCCTTCACATATATCAGTTCCTGTTTCTTATTCAGTTGTTACTCTGCTTTTTCCCTTTATCTCTGGAGAACCCTCTTTTCCTTTCTGGTAGCTTTACGCTTAAACATCCTAAATATTTCATTGAAAGTCCTCCCCCAAATCTGCCTCAACTGCTTGATTTCGCTTTTACTCTTTTCTATTCTCCTGTTTATCTCGCCATGTCTTTTGCTTTTCTTTCTTCCATTCAATTTTAAACCTTTTCTCTCTTTGATTATTCTTGTGATGGCATATACTACGTCCACTACTTTACATATGTTTTCAATGTTATCTAGGTGTTTTCCCACTATTCTGTTTCCTCTGTCAATCCGATTTTGATAGTCTTTTTTTTAGTTTGATTAGTCTTTCCTCTTCTCGATGTTATCCATAGGAGCTGGTGTTAAAATCTGCAGTATCCCTATAAACCTCATGGTCATAGTATCTTCATCTTCCTCACCACTGATGTTTTCTGAATTTTCCCTATCGTTGCTTCCGATCGCATTCCCGCTCAGTTCGGTGTTTTCATTCACACTTACCACTTCTTCCATTTCGTTTGGAAAGTTTGGTTCTGTCTATCTCGTCTCCGGTTCAACTTCCGTTCCATCTCTCACTTCTACAAGATTGAGGAGGGACTTGTCGATACGAAATCTGGCAGCATTATCTCTAAGCATTTTAGCAATTATTGAGCCATTTTCGTAAATTTCGTCCCAAGCTTTTTTCATCATTTTCATAAATCCTCACCCTCTTTTTCTTTCGCGTTCTTCAACCTTTATCAGATTAACCTTCATTTCAGTTGTCCACTTGCTAACGGTGTTCGTAGTGGTTGTATGTTCATCTTACTGCTGGTTCGTTTCTTCTCCCTGATTGTCACCTAGCATTTCGTGCCCACGCGGATTATTATTATTATTCTTGGATTAACTAATAATACAATTTCCATCCTATATATCAAATTAAAAGATACTAATGAAAATGATAAAGTCAGCCATTATCACCCAATCCTGCTCACGGTAGCTTATGGGTAACAATCCGACCATTTTACTACCCTGAGCAGCCCTGGATGGCTTTGAGCTACCAATTTTTGTTAGCTTCACATAAGACACCTTAAGTCAATAGTCCCGACAACACTTTTCTGATGGTCGATTCGCTTTCCCAAAGTACTGTCTTTTGGATTTCTCTCAATAATGTTTGGAGTTCTTTCTCATGATCAAACTCAAAGATTTTTTGAATGTCCGTTTTCAGTTCTTTCATTCCTCCACCGAGACATCCAACAACTATTGGAATCATTTTTACGTTATAATCTTCCCGTCTTTCACGTATCTCAAAACATAATTGTTCGTATTTCTTAATCTTTTCTTCTCGTTTAAGATGTCGGTTCATTTCGTTTGGACATGCCATATCGACTAGCAAAATTGTTTTCTTCTCTCCATCTTTTAAGGTAAGATCTGGTCTCCTCGCGGTGCAGTTCGTTCTCATTCGGTGTTCCCAATCCCAATACAGCTTCTTGCCTTTATTCTCTAACACTTTACCTTTTTCCCATCTCTGGGTGTACCACTTCGTTCCTTCTGGAAGCAATCCTTTCTCCGCTGCCCATTTAACTGCCAAAACTTTGAGTGCATTGTTGTGCCGTTTCACGTAT
>RDPX01000042.1:1265204-1397344 GCA_003991215.1 Morbakka virulenta
TTGCTTAGCCTATAAAATCTTCCATTTGCACTAATGTTGCTTTCATATTTCTTGTGCTGCCACTGTAAGTTTCTATGAAGTCTTCCTACTTTCTTTTACCCTGGGATTTCCATCTCCAACATCCCTTTCCCCACATAATCCTCTCTCTTTTGGTTGTGTGCCAGTCACATCTGACCCTTGTCTCTTTTAGATTGCCCTCAAGCATCCTGACATATGTTGTGTCTAGCATCAGAGCATCTTTAGTTTTGCTACTTCTATTTCAGCCTCCTGTTTTCTTGTGATGTGCACAGTTTCTATTCCATAAAGCATTGCTGGAAATGTGATAACCTTATACACTTGTCCTTTCATATTTGCTGTTATTTTCCTATCACAAAACACACCCATTACCTTTCTCCAGTTACTCCAATCTGCCTGCACCCTATTTTCATTCCCCTGTTAAGGTCTTCATTGTTTTGTATAGTTAAGCTGAGATACTTGAAGTAGCTTACACATTTATGATTAATCCCAACACTTTATTCTATACAGTTTAGCTGACAATTTGCAAATAGTTATTTTATTTCTTGCATAAAAGAAGCACTTGGGGATTTTGCATAAAAGTTGATGAAGAAGGCCAGTGATAAATGGTTAAAAATGACAAACAATTAAATCACGATAAAAAATTTTGTTGTGGCTTTTCAATTCACAAATACTTTTATAAAACACTTTGTCCTTACCAAAGGGATGACACAAGCACTGTGAATGGGTAGAGAGTGAGTGTGCCATACTTTTACTATGGCCAGTCAGGTGTGAGTATGCTTTATAACATGCTACCAAACAAGCATATTGCTTCAAAGATCATAGTATAACATCAAACTTTAGCTTTTTCAAGTAGAAGACTATGGACCAATGTTGTAAGTAATACATTTTTATACACAATAGGGAACACAATATTATTTATTTCTTCAATATTACTTTGTCACAAAATCACATTATCCTTGACTACAAAAAAATTGTTACATTAATAAATTCCAAATAAAAGTACTTCCTTTTGTTTTAAAATTTTTTTTTATATTGACATGACTGCTCCTGTTACTAAGTTAATTCATTTCAGTTAAAATAAAAGGTGTAGCATTTCTGCAAGCTGACACAGTAAACAACTTCATGTATAAATATTATCATGACATAAATCATGAGCAGCAGACAATGAACATTTTGGATGTTGCAAGGCTTATCAATTTTTCATCATTCAAATATTTTTTTCAAGTAACAGCAATAATGCATAAAATTTTGATAATGGTTCAATACAAAATAAAAATTGATGTCAAATGTGTTTTCTGTGGAATTCAGAAAGACAAAAATGTAAATTTGCACTTGGTGCCAACCACAGTGGTACCAAAATAGTCACTTTACATTTTAACCTTCGACTTTCTCTCGAAGTTTCTTCTTCCCATAAGTACATTTTTTGTCATATCCAACTTGATTATATATAAATGATTTTAAAACACTTGACATTAGAATCTACAATGACAATGACTAATGCATTTTGAAATTCAAAAAAAAAATATCAGCTTCAAGCTATAGTGATATGATTTCCAATTGTTTTTGATTTTTTCCTTCTTCTTCTCCATCTTTCTTTCTTCTATGTAATCTTATAAGGAAAGCTGATATTCCCTGTACATACAACAAACTATCAAATCAAACTGTAAATATTCCTTACTACTGCATGACATCATGGCTTACCTGTCTGCTATTGCTTTGTCCAATGTTAACTGGTTGCAAACATATTGTAGAATACCAATATCCTTCTTAAGATGCTGCAAATACATCTTTTCATTGTCTATAAACCTGAAGACAGGGTTTTAAAACAATATTACAATCAGACCAATTGAGAATAACTAACAGTCCTATAGATTGTAATTATGTCCTTTTATGTACTGGAAAATGCAACAATAACCAATATGCATGATTTAAACTGAGCCAAATGGTCTTTTCAATACACATACTGATCTGCTATTCAAATGCTCTCAAAGACACAAGTATACAACACAAAATTTACAAAAGAAAATTAACAAAAGTCATTTAAAATGAAATAATTATATCAACTCATTTGTAAAATTTGTAAAGTTTAATTTAGTTGTAATCAGTGTTATAGGTCATGGAACTCAAGAATCATCACAAAGCTGTAGTTTTTTGTTTGCAGAAAATCTTGACACTGAGGACTCTGGAACAACAATACAAACACACACACACACACACACACACACACACACACACATATATATATATATATATATCAACATTTATAAGCTCCTATTGCACCAAAATTTCAAAATGTATTCTAGCAACTCAGAAAAAAACCCACATGTACCTTTCAAATGTTTTAGCTCTTCTTCATCAGAAATACATGACCCAATCACATAAAGCACATATCAAAAAACAAAGCACATTTATTAAATTACAATGAAATCTCTAAAGAGTAAAACCTGACTACTCTAGATGGCACAAGTAATTACAAAATAAGGAATATAGAGGGTGTTGTTTTACAAAGTGGTATTGGAAAAGATAGGGTGTAGGGGGTGTCCAGATGGAGTACCATCCAGTAGCAACCATCAGCTGGCCTCTGGGCGATGGACCTATTGGTCTCCTGAAGGTACCCAACTCTCATGTCTGGCTCCAAGTAGTTGCTTGTGGATGGCGGTGCCCACACCCTTGTAAACCACTTCAGATGGCAGGCTAAATGACATGAGGGTAGCCAGCAACTTGTTGCTGGTGAGAAGTGCATGAAGTCAGGACACGGCAGAGTTGGCAGAAGAGTCACCACTTAGACCAATGGCAATGAAGGCATAACCTGCATGCTCATTATGGTATGCTGAGGGTACAAATGTGACATTAGTATGAGTGGCAATCCACCGGTGGAAGGCAAACCACCACTGTATCCTGCCTAGAACAATTGTGACAATGTACAGATTAATGTCTAATGCTAACAGCGTGAATGGGATTGATGACCATGCAGCCATCAACAGCTTGCTCGGTAGGGACACTCGTGTTAGACAGGTGAGACCAGACCATCAGCCTGCTACTGTCAGAAACAAAACCACTCTATGAATTTGTACATGGAATGTACACACTTTGTATCAAGTAGGGAAATTAGCAAATGTGAAGATGGAAATGGAAAGACTGAATATCAATATGCAGCTGACAGTAATGATGAGGACATAGATACATTCTATGAACAGCTTGAGGAAGCTATAAGGCACTGTAAATCTCCAGATATTGTCATGGTGATGGGAGACCTAAATGCAAAGGTTGGAAGCCAAAGAATAGTAAATATAGTGGGAGAGCATGGCCTAGAAACACAAAATGAAAGAGGAGAAAGATGGGTAGACTGGTGCACAGCACATGATCAGGTGATTTTGAACACATGGTTTAGAAATCATAACAGATGCCTGTGGACTTGGAAAGACCCTGGAGTAGACTGTGGGAGTGACCACAATCTGATTGTATGTACAGTCAGACTGAAACTTTGTCACTTAAAACGTACATCCCCAGAATCGAAGCTACAATGGAATCTTTTGCATGAAAACCAGGAGCTTAGAGCCAGATATGCAGTTGTGGTGCAGAACTGGTTCGAAATACTTGAAACAGAAGAAGGCAGTAAGTGGGAATTGTTTAAGGAAGCAATAGTAGAAACATGGAAAGAAGTTATTCAACCCAAAGAAAAAGGCAAAAGCAAGCTTGGATGAAACCAGAAATTTTACTTAAGATGAGAGAGAGACAGAAAATTTTGGAAACAGACTCAATTCAATACAAAGATCTGGACCGTGACATAAGAAATGACAGTAGAAAAGCGAAAGAGGCATGAATAAATGAGCAATGTTGAGAAATTTAAAACTGCAAGACCACGGATCCTAGCTTTATGCACAAAAAGATTAAGGCATTGGTAGGGAAGAGACCCTGCTACTCAAGTGGATTAGTTAAGGCAAAAGACGGATCTATGGTCATGGAGAAAGAAGAGTTGATGGAGCATTGGGCAGAGTATGTTGACGAGTTATTCATGGATGAAAGGGGTGGAAAGCTAACCATCAAGAAAGCCATCGAAGGATCCAGAATTCTACCATGTGAAGTGAAAGAGGCAATTAAGAAGATGAAAGCAAATAAAGCCATCGGTCCAGACGGAATCTGCATTGAGATGATAAAGGCACTCGAGGAATTTGGGTTATGCAAAGTCACTGAACTACTCAATGACATATATGACAGCAGAGAAATCCCTTCAGACTTAACCAAATCTGTATTCATCACTCTGCCCAAGAAACCAGGTGCTACCGAGTGTGAGTGCTACAGGACCATCAGTCTAATGAGTCATATAACTAAGGTCCTAATGCGAGTCATAATGGGAAGAGCATGGAGAGCAAAAAGACCAGAGATAGGGAGGCAGCAATTCGGTTTTGTCCAAGATGCTGGAACAAGAAATGCTATAATTGTGATAAGAATGCTGTTGGAACGAGCCATAGAAATGCAACGTGATCTATAAATGTGTTACATCAATTACTCAAAAGCATTTGACAAAGTGAAACACAAGTGCCTGATAGAGATGATGCAAGATCTGGACATAGATGGAAAGGACATTAGACTCATAAGGAACTTATACTGGGAGCAGACTGCAGGTGTGAGAGTGCAGAACGAAGTTGGAGTATATGGCAATATTCAAAGAGGAGTCAGGCAAGGCTGTGTCTTTCCACCAGACTATTTAATCTATATAGTGAGAACATCATGAGAAAGATCAAAGGAAAAGATGGTTTTGTGATTGGAGGGTACAATATGAATAATAAACGTTATGCTGATGACACAACTCTCATAGCTGACAGTCCAGAGAAGCTACAACAACTGCTAGACACAGACGTAGAAGAAAGTGGGGCAAAAGGTCTCAATATCAATCACCGCAAGACTTTTTGCATGGCGGTGAGCAAAAGACATGTGAACTTGAGCTGCAAGCCATAGATGAAGAAGACATACAGCAAGTAAATAAATTTAATTATCTTGCCAGCATGATTACATCAGATGGAAGATGTTTGGTGGAAATACGAAACAAATTGCCATAGCAAAAGAGATATTCCAGTGGATGTCCAAGATACTGAGGAGCCAAACTATTTCCTTAGACATCAAGCTCAGAGTATTCAATTGTTATGTAATTCCAGTGCTTACCTATGGGAGTGAAAGCTGAACCATCACACCAACCCAAGAGAAGAAGCTGGAAGCAGCAGAGATGTGGTTTCTACACTGAATACTAAGGATTTCATGGACAGAGCATGTTACTAATGAAGAGGTAATGAGACGAGGAGGATGCAAAAGAAAGCTACTGTCCACCATTCGAAAAAGACAACTGTCATTCCTAGGACATTTAATGAGAAAAGGGGAACTAGAAGAGTTGTCAGTGGCTGGAAAGATTGCTGGGAAGGAGGCAGGGGAAGACTAAGAACCACATTCATAGAAAACATAGCAGCATGGTCTACAAAGAGCAAGCTTCAGCTCCTGAGGGCAGCGAAGGACAGGAATCTGTGGAGAGACATGATCACCAATGTTCAGCTGGGGCACAGCACCTGAGGAGGAGGATTGGAAAAGATGATACTAACTATTCAACTATACACAAAAGAACAATAAAAAATTCAAAATTACAATGAAAATCTGTACACTGCACAACTCACAATACACTAGATAACATGTGTAATACCAAGGAATGGAATATGTGTTTAGGTGTTGTGTAACAATGGAGTGTTAGAGAAGAAGATACTGTGTGTCCAGTAGGAGCAGAAGGAAAGCAATAAAAGAAAACAATATAAACAGAAACAATTAGAACAAAATAAGATGGTAGACTTAAAATAATTATAGCAGGATGAATAAAATTAAACAAACATTTATCAGTAAAAATAAATACAAAAATAATATTGAACCCCAAAAAGATATTGATGTAATTAAAGTTAATGATGCAAAACAATAAAAAAATGGGTCAATGGAAAAAAGAGTTTTTTTAATACAAGCCAAACAACAAAAATGCAGAATATAATTGTAGCCAACTTCATTAACATTGGTACCAAGGGAAGTGATAGTGACAAGCTTGCACTGACAGAAACTCTTGCATATTCTATCCCTTCCAACTGACCTCATTTGATTTTAATGTCATTTTACCCAGTACCTTGTCTCAGATAATGCCCTTCAGAGGGACCCTTCTGTAGCAATGAGGAATTACTTGCCCAGATGCCATTCCTGATACCAACCAATCAGTTTTCTTTGATAAAGCTCCAAAGTCTTTTTGTCTACTCAGGAAATCAAATGCAGAATCTCTTGGTTACAATACACCTGCATGCCTTATGGGTGTGCTTTTGTGTAAGTGCTACCTACATACTGAAAACCACGAACAACACAATCAAACAAAGATAACATTGGGCAAACTAAAGGAATGATGAATATTCACCTTAGACTCCTCGTTATCAACTTGAGAATGGAAGCTATAACTATCAGTCATAGCTTTACACAATTTGGGTTTTGAAATTTGGGTTTTACACAGAAAAACCTAGTTCATAATTGTTACTTTTAGTAAGCGTGCCCTAACCAGCAAGCCCTAAGAGTTTTTCAATCTCCAAAATGCAACAATAACATAAGTTTTAAGCAAAAATAATCATGCTTCTCAGAATAGAAAAGATTAGAGTGAAGATAGCTTACTACTTTTACCATACATTTGATTCCTGGATGTAGGTTAATATTAGTGGAACTCTGCTGTCACTCCCAGAGTTAGTTTAAGAGTTGGCTAAAATAGTAACCCTATTTTTCTACATATCCTATCTATACACTCATTAATAAGTGACTTTCTTTATAGTCCACATCTCTTAATCATTATACATATATATATATGTGTGTATGTGTGTATATGTACATGCATATGTATAAGTATATACACAGATTTATGTCACTGCTACTTAGGGAGAAAGGGCCATTGGTAAACTTGGTAAACAGCTGATAATCCCTTATATAGCAATGGTTATCCTAACATATGTTGAATGGCTTCTCTTGTATTGCAATGTTGACCATAATTATTTATATATAATATGTAAACATCAAACATATGTATCACAAATATATATAGATCTATATGGATGCTTATACATCAACTTAATAGTTGGGCTTATACCTACATAAGATTAAAAATAAGTAAATAATCCATGCATTTTATATTTGCCTTTAGATTCAGTCTGGTATACTTAAACAAAATAATCAAATAAAAACATTCTTTTAATTAAAGTTGCCTCAATCCCATATTTGTTATTATGATCTTAAAAAATAAAAACAAACTCTTGAATTTAATTGTTGTATAGNGTATATGTACATGCATATGTATAAGTATATACACAGATTTATGTCACTGCTACTTAGGGAGAAAGGGCCATTGGTAAACTTGGTAAACAGCTGATAATCCCTTATATAGCAATGGTTATCCTAACATATGTTGAATGGCTTCTCTTGTATTGCAATGTTGACCATAATTATTTATATATAATATGTAAACATCAAACATATGTATCACAAATATATATAGATCTATATGGATGCTTATACATCAACTTAATAGTTGGGCTTATACCTACATAAGATTAAAAATAAGTAAATAATCCATGCATTTTATATTTGCCTTTAGATTCAGTCTGGTATACTTAAACAAAATAATCAAATAAAAACATTCTTTTAATTAAAGTTGCCTCAATCCCATATTTGTTATTATGATCTTAAAAAATAAAAACAAACTCTTGAATTTAATTGTTGTATAGCATTCTGTAAATATTTAATAAGCAAGGAACAGATCCTGTTATGCATACAAACAAATATGGCAGAAATCCAATTAGCAGCATTACAAATCTATGGTTATCTTCTTAAAAATAAGAAGGAAAGTAATGCTATTAATGTTCAGAATTATTAATGACATGTTGTAGTCTTTAAAATGAGAAGCTTTCTTGCTTAGGTGCATGGGTATGTGAGTTTTAACTTGTCTGGGTCCTATTAATATTAGTTGAATTATTGGAAGAGGATTTGTGATCTGTTCTCCTAGATGTGGACTCTGGACTGTGCGACTAGTATCTGTTGTGTTATGGATAGTATATATTGGGTATCTGGGTGGTGACTATATGTGCTATACTATTGACAGCAGTTGATGTTTGTGTAAAATGCAGCATTAATACATCATCAAGTATTAGGTTTCAGCTTTCATCTGTTATTTTATGCAGAAATTGTCTATTCCTTAATGTTGTATGATGGCTACCATCTCCAACTACCTGATATTAATTATGAGGTAGTGTTTCAGCAATGATGCCTGTTCTTATCCATCCCAGCAACTGATTATCATTCTGACTATGAATTGTGATGGGGTTCCCTTCACTGGGTTTGGTAATGTTGAGTTGAATGAATTGAAAATCATGGTTCTTCCTTTGTATCTTTCTGCCCTGCAAGATTCTCTGGATTCAGTGTCTCATATTACACACAGTTTACACTTATATCCCTCCGCAGGGCATTGGTCAAGTTCACTGAGGTGTCAGTTACACCCACAGCCTTTCCATTTCTCTAAGGTATATTTGTACCTGTATGGAAAATTTTTTTCTTGAGGTTTTACTTATGGTGTTTTTTGCCTATTGTGCTGGTACATAGGTCAGATTGATCCTACCTCTGGTGAGGAATACTTTGGTTTGAAGTGTTCTATTACTAGTGTTACATTACACCCAATTCAAGGACTAGCAGCCTTTCAGTCACCTTTCAGTTTTGGTGGGATTAGTTGTATAGTCCTGCTGTTACTTGGGTCATTATCATGGTTTCCAAATAAGATGTTGTACAATTATTGTTATGCTATCACAATTTCATATGAAGTTACAAACCATTGCTTGCAATTTTACACAACTGCTGTTGCAATGTTCAGAGCATCAGGGCTAACAAAGTTAAATCATACTTCATTGACAGCAGGGTCTCAGACAGATCTCAGTTCATTCCTAATCTCTTATGCATTAGCCAACTTGGTCAGTTGTTTTGCCGTGCATCAATTAAAAAGATCCACTTGTTGTCAGTATATCACCATATATTTGTTGGTAAACATTGTCATTTGCTTCCGCATTGCCATTTGTTGTTGGGTCACTGCCATTGTTGTCATGTTTGTCATTCATATTTTTGTCAATAGGGTAAAAAACGGAATCAAGAAATGTGTCCATCAGATGCATATGATTATGACAGTGGAGTATGTGAATGTTCAACCCTCCTTTTGCAGAGATTTGTAGCTATGGGTTTGTCAGTGTAAATGTATTATACCAGGTACAACATGATTTCCCTTCCTTTTATTTGTTTTGCATAACAAGTAGAAATAGGTAGGCCTAATATTTAGTAAATATTCAATAAACAATGAACAGTTTTTATTCTCTCTTCAACTAAATTCATTCTTATGTCTCTATTCCTTGTTCTTAATCTATAGAATACACAAATATGGTAAATAAGCCACAAGCCACAATCCACATTACAAATCTATAGTTATAACAAACATAAGTATAACAGAATTATTCTTAACAAAAAAACTAGCAATGTGAATATATCCTAAAATCAATAACCAAATGATACGTTTGCATATAATGTAACAGAGTACAATAAAAATCTATTTAAAATGATCATAAGTGACAAGCTTTTATTTCATCCTATACTTAGATTGGTAAGTTGCTTTTACTTTTAAGAGGCACACCTTTGTGATTTGTCAACAATATACACCCTAACCAAACTTGTAGGACCATCAAGCTTAAGTTTTTTAATGTGAAAGCCAAAGGCAAGTGGTTACAATGGCTAATAAACCAAGGCTTTCTATCTTTACTACTAATTTACAAGCTCTGCCTCATTTATAACTGCTCTTGACTTCTGCCACTTCAGGTTCCTTTGAAAGGTACACATTTCTCCTAAATTAAATAACATTATACTGACATTGCCTATGTTTTAATTTTACAGGTACCTTAAATCAAATAGACAAAGAGAATTAAATACATGCTCATCTTTCATCCTTCAATTCAACTCTAAATGCAAAAGATTAATTTTCATAACAAAGATGAGATTGTAGAATAGGCATATCACATTTGGAATATACTTTATGTCATTTGCCTCATGAAAGCAAAAATAACATTTGATTGACCACTGACTCAAATCTCTTTGAATGGAATATCTGCCTAAATCCTGGCTATCGTATTTGTGATGCTTGATGCTGTTTCAAATTGGGTGAAAATATAATTGGCAACCATCCCAAATAAAGGCTACTTGGGGCTCAGATGGTGCCCTTCAGACGGACTTTGATTTGGCAGTGAGAAATTTCTTGGCTAGATGCCCTTCCTGATGCCAACCAATGGGGTTTTTTTCTTTGCAAAGTTCCAAATTCTCCTCGGCAGCTCTGGGAATCGAACCTGGAACTCTTGGTTACTGTGCAGTTGCACTAACCATTAAGCCACAGGTCCTCTGCTAAAAAAAGCTTCTAATGCCTGATGTGCCAAAATTGGAGGTTTTGACTAAACTATCAACAAATATCAACTAATAGGGTGGGAACTAAAATATCTTTTTATTGATTAATTTCATATCATTAACCAATACATTTCTGGTAATCAATATAGCTAACAACAGGAAAATGACTTCTCAAAAGAAGTCATTTGATGGTAAAGATGCTTTTGTTATACTGTTAAAAAAGGCTTAATTGATGAAAAATTTGATGGAAATTAAGCGGGTGCTACATTTTATATTATGACGACTCATAATCCATATATCTTGAGGTGAACAAGAATGATCAGCTGGGTGCCATATAAATAGCTTGTAAACTAAAGTTAGCTTTCTCAATGAGGATGCTTGAGGCCTATGGCTAGTTAAGGAAGTCACAGTAAACAGGTAAGTAAGTTTGAGTAAGTATGTGAGTAAGTATGTTTTAATTTATAAGATAAGCCAGATGTTGGGCTAGCATGGCAGTAGAAGGTTGTAAGACTGAGATTTGTCACTGGTTTTTCTTAAGAGGTCTTCACAGTACTATACCAACAAAAACTTGCTGCATCAGCAAATATGGGTGGGTTAATTATGAAAGAGTGTTGATCTTAACTGATGAACATTTGGATTAGTGCAAGTTGCAACAAAAGCATGGCCATTAGTGATTTGTTATCAGGCATCTTTGTCATAGTGAGTTTCATCATTGCAGGGGCAGTAAGAAAGAAGTAAGAAAATATGATGTTTCGAGCCTACTGCTTGTGTACGGTGGACCTAGTGTGGCAACAGTGTGTGGGCAACCAGAACCAGACATAATGAATTAATGTGGGTGCAAATATCATACAAAAAATTATTATGTGCAGGGAAATTGGCAAAGACAAAGTATTGTGGTGGTGATATCATCTCAGATGACTTAAATTGCTTTCATCTTTATTGCTAATAATCAATCTTTTAATGTATAGAGGGTGGGGGTGAAAAGCTGGGGCTCTCATGAAAGATTATAGGTGCTCAACTTGTATTTTAATATGAAAATGTTCAGTGAATATTGAATATTGACAAGAAATGACAAGGGTGAATTAAATGTGAGAAATCAGGGTGTCAATAGTACAAGGGCTCAGGATCATAACTGGGGTAATTATGTTGTCTCAAATAAAAGGAGGAATCAAGGTAGCAATAGTACTAATGGATATAACATAAGCTGGTTGGTCAGTTTATGTTTTTGAAAAGTTGAGGTAAGCAGTAAACCAGTAGATACTGGCAAGATACTGTGTACAATGACAGTGGTTAAAGTAAAAGAAAAAGAGAAAGTTTCCAAGGTAGTGGAAACTGAGGAAGCAATAGTTACAATGGAAACAACTGTTGAGCAGAAAGTCAATCTATACAATATTGTGGAAGTAAATTCCATTGTGGAGTTTACTAGTATGGAGTACTTAGTGCAGTGGTATTTGAATTGTGATTTATCAATGTTAAAAAAACAAAGTTGGTTGTTATGAGGATTTAATGAGAGCCTGTATGCAAAGAACTTTATTATGAAACATTTGTACTTTGTGGACAGCAATAGAGTGCTAACATTGAGAACAGTTGTTTGGACAAGGAAGAACAAGTTGGGGCCAGTGGTGCTTATTATCTAAATACATACATACATACATACATACATACATACATACAATCAGTTCTTTTTTATTATCGTGCAGGTTTGGAAGCATCCTCCATGATGGTGGGTTTCCCTCCAGATGCCTAGCTAGCTGCACGCATGGCATATCTCACACTAGATTTCCAGAAGGCTCTATTCATGGGGTCACTTGAACCAAGGCCCCAGCCAGAGGTGTCATCCTTCAGAACATTGTGTCATGTCTTTCATAAATCTGTAAGCAATATCTCAAATTGGTGATACAAGGATGCCTTGGGTGTTTCAGCAAGATCTTAAGGAAGTAGTGGGATAAGAGTGAAACTTATAGCAATTTGAAGTCAGGCTACCTTAAGTTCATGGTCTACAGAGTTTGGAGTTACCAAATGGTGCAGTAATGTGGAAAAACACATCACACAATGATGGTGTCAATTATGTTTAACACAGGAAACTGTGACCAAGATCGTAAAAACTGCTGAGCAAGATCAAAGTGATTAAAGTTATTACAGCTTTTTATATTAATGATGTAAAGTAAATGTGACAAGATTTAAAGCAACTGGGATCTTATTGCAATTGTAACTGTATGGGCTGATGACAAAATCACCAGAAATGCTAGAAAAGGAGCCTACTTAAGATCTGACATTAAAAAAAAAGCAAGTGTAACCTAGCTTTCCAAATTCGTAGAAAAGAAGTTATCAAGCAAAAAATTTGTTGAACATTACCCTTTTGCTGAGTGGCAATGAGCAGTACAGAGTTACATAACAACAGTATGTAAAATGGAAAATCTAGGTTTGGACAGGAGATCATGAACATGGAGCAAGTAATCATGAGGAGGGTGATAGATGAGGATTTCGCATGTGGGGATTGTGTTTCTTGCAAGAAGCACAAATGTTGGTAGTCTCCAGCGAAAGAGCTTTCTCTGCTATTTCTCCTGACTGCTACTGCAGATTATATCGCATAACGTAATGGAAAAGAAGGTTCTTTTGAACAAACCCCAGAACAAACCAGTTATTAAAAATTTGAATTCCCTCGTAAGAGGAGGGATTACAAATATTTCTTTTCTTCCTTTACTTTTTTTCTCAAGGCACTAATTGAGTATCAAAGTACTGCAGAGCCACAGTAATGACATAATAATAGTGCTCGCAAACGTTAAACTTACCTGTGAAAAACTTGCTCTAGGATACTAAATGGCGAGTTTTCTATTGACAAAACCCCTTTACGCTCCATTTTGGTTTTTACGAGTCAAGTTAATGGTTAATGGTCAATCTTTTGAGTTTTGTTAAACTTGAAAGCTTTTATCGTCAATGTCATACCAGTTTCCATGTCCTGAGAATCTTCAACATTATTTTTGCCTTGAACTGTGGCTTCAGTTTGTAGACAATTGCAGATAGTTGCTAAATGTAACTGCCAATAAACCAATCATGTTCAGTTTTAACTATGAGGCCTATTTCGCTGTTCAGTCTCACATTCTCAAACAATTTTGAAGAATGTGCAAACTCCTTGTTGTGCTCAAATAGTGGTGTGTTGTTGTTGTTGTTTCCCGGTTCATTAAAATTGGTTGCGGAGATGTTTTGAACCTTTTACTCTTTGACATGCCACAGGACCTGATCTTGAAAGATCTGGAAAGATCTGGAAATATCTTTCTCCAACTACCACTGACGCCAACAAACTGCGGATAACCGCAGACAGCAAAGATCGAGGCAAGGTACCGCTGAGTAGCTTCAGCCTCCCAACTTGTTTGCGAAGCAAAGATTCTGAGGAATTGTGTTACATGAATTTTTGAGCTGCTTATCCAATTAAATTTCCATTGAGCTGGCCTCGATTTTTGGTTTGTATTTCCAGTTTTTAATTTGGCTATGTTGAGCGACTGAATTATGGTGCTATCGTCGTCTAATGCCCATCAGTTCGATTGAAAAGAAAGCTATTGAATGGATACTAGAAAAGATGGATGTAAACGAAAGGCTATTAAATACTATAAATCGTAGAAAAATGGCTTTTATTGGACACATGCTAAGGGGAAAGGACATAACCAGTGATTTATTACTTGGAATGGTTTATGGCACGAGAGGAAGAGGAAGACCGAAAGTTAGATATAGCGTCAACATTAAAGAGATTTCTGGTGAAATAAGTATGGTTCAGTTGTAGAGAATGGCACAGGATAGAAGGTTTATTTTGAACCTCCCGTTAGATGATGATGATGATGATGATGATGATGATGATGATGAACTTATTTCTTCTCAAAGAATTGGCAGTTAAGATTTTAAAAGATTTGCAATAGGCTTTTTGAACTTTTTCCTCCTTTTTATACGTAGGTACCATTCTGGTCATCTTTATGTCATCCGAGATATTACCACTGATCAACGAGAGGTTTACAACATGAATAAAATATTTCACAATGTATGACAAACTATCCCTCTCAAATCGAGCAGAAATGTTGGCAACTTCTGTAATGTAGGATATTTACCATGTAATAAGTCGCAACAATAGACCATATACCACAATTAAGCATAATCCAATTAATACAGTAAGAACCAAAGTAAGCAAAGCACCTATTGCACTACAGAAAAGCTATCTTCTGGATAATTGCCTCTGGCACAGATTGAAACCCAAAATGTCACCTTTACTAAGGTTTTATGGATTAAGAGAGATATGCTAGCCCAATACACCCATACCTTCAATTGTAGCCTACGGTGGCAGTTCACTTCATTCACTTTCACGCCACAAAGCAAATCTCCTAGGTCCACACACGAGAAAAAGCCATATCATTGCAACAAAAGTACTGATTTTGCAGCCTCCATCACACAGCAAAGAATCTAGACAGGTGAAGTTATGGTCTCCTTTGAAGTCATTTCTTTATACACAAGTACCCCCGTTAATGACATCTTACGAGTTATCAAGAACCTACTTGAACATTATGATTCATTGCCATCAAGAACTGCTCTAAAGCCTTCAAACATCCTGAAGCTACTACATCCACTTCTTACTAACACATGCTTCCTATTCAACAATGACATTTTCACATAGAACAGCAATGTACCTGTTGGTACTCCAACACCTATTGTGATTGCTGAAATATTCATAGAATAATTTAAAGCCACAGCATTCTTAACAGCAGAACAAGGCTTAACTGTCTGGGAAAGATACGTTAACAATGTTTTCGCAATTATTAAAAAAGATTATCTACAAGGTTACTTTGTGCACATCGACAATCTTCACTCAAACATTGTGTTCACCATAGAAAAAGAAGAAAAAAGACAATTGCACTTGATTTTTCAGTGAAGAGTCAAGCAGAACGCACCATTTCTGTTACTATCTACAGGAAATAAACTCACACAAACCAGTACCTTACTGACACAACCCACCATCCAGTTTTGACACGTCATAGTGCTATCACCATTCTGTTCGGAAGGGTAAGAAATATCATTTCAAAACAATAGGACCTCAGAAATGAAGAAAAGCAGCTTTAAAAGGTTCTCTTATCTAATGCATAACGTACTAGGGATGTTCACAGAACATTACAAAAAACTAGCAGGCGTAATCATAAAGAAGAAAAAGAACCTGTAAAGTAAATATATCTCCCCTATGTCAAGGACATCAGTGAACAATTAAGACGAACTCTCCGACAGCAAAAATTCAGGTGTTCATTTTTTTACACAACATCCACCCTTAGTACCAGATCTCAAAGCCAAAGGATCCAGTTCCACTTACAGGGAGAAACAATATAGTTTACAGACAACATTGTAAGGATTGTCCTGCCATCTATATTGGAGGTCAAAGCGTTCCTTGGGTCAAAGAGAGAAAGAGCACAAGAGAGGTATTAAAAAGGTAACACCAAAAGCCATGAAAAAGCGAAGCACTGCTGGACAAAAGATTACACTTTCCATTGGGAAAATAAAAAGATTCTGGACGGGGAAATAAATACTACAACAAGAAAAATAAAAGAAATTTTCCATTTCCTAGACTAGAGCAATTACATGAACAGCATATCTTACACTCTTTCAGAAGTATGGCTTCCAACATTACAGAAAAGAAACACAGGAAACACAAGATTGGTATGGAGCCACTCCTCAAAACAACTTGATCCCTGTCACCAAGCACCTTTGCACTATCAAAGTACAAAACAGCTATGCCTAATTACTTGAGTAGCCTCACGATGGGAAAAGCATCTCTCGCAACGTAGCTCAGAAAAAGCTTTTTCATCAAAATGCAAAACACTGTTGATCATAAGACTGATGTTACGTGACTTTGTTTTACATTTTGCGCCCATTACAAGACCTTTCAACAATTTCCACAGTTTATCACTAATTTCCATCGTTAACAGCATTTATATAATATTGAGATTTTGCCTTTTCCTTTTCATAATTAACTTGATTTCTATAGTATATAAAAGTTTTAGGGTCTTTGACCTTTCGACCAGTGAATTTAGAGATATATTTATTGCTGTTGCTTTTTAAGTTAACATTTCTACAGCTGATCAATGGTTCAGGTATTTGTATGGGCCTAAGTTTTTAAAGCGGAGCTATGCTATTCAATGAAGGCATAGATTTAATTTAAAAACAATTATTCCATGATTCACAAACATTATTTGAGTATACTTGTCACATGTAAAAGGGATGTCAGTACCAAATGTGATAACTTCGTCATACACTCCAGTTTGTATTCCAACGCACTTGATTTGTACATATGTTTTCACAGTTTCCACGGACCACGTCTTTAGAGCTACCTCCGACTCAATTATCACAGCTATGCATCGGTATTTAGTTCCTTTTCTTTGAAACAGGGCCTGGATAAGGATTGACTTTACCAGACAGCAGTAAGCTGCAGTAGTATCATACAGTTGTCAATGTTCACCGGTCGAGCCTTTGTTAACATCAGGTACATCCGTCTGTTACTAAGTTGCCCCGACCTTGGCCTATGTCACACCTAGTGGGAGATAGAAGGCCCTCGTTCATCTTTGCCTGTCCAATGCTGCTTCTCAGTAAAGAGGTTTTGCTTAAAACATACCCTAAACTACCCTTGCTCGTCAATTGTTCATTATCAAACCATAATACCTCTCGATCTATCCTCACTAATTAATTAAGAAAAATTACATAAGATAAAACCAAACTAAAATCCGATATTGCAAGCCGTTACCTTGTTTGTGGTTGCTGAAGTTTGATGTAAGTTTACTATCCTAAAAATTAAAGTCCTCCAAATATTTGCTACTAATATCTGGTGTTCTTTGCAATCAACATATAAAGCAGTTGTAGCTTTTCAAAAAGACAAATTGTATTTAAATGAATGAATGAACATATATATATATATATTTTTTTATAAGAATAAAATCAGTAGGTACTTCAAAGTTTTAAACAAGTTTTTCTCTTTCCTATAGGGACAAGGCTGGTCTGTTTGCTAGATTGTTTTCCTCTTCTTTTTTTGATGACATTACTGTTTCTTTGCCAAAGTTTTTTTGCAAAGTGATCAGATTTTGGACCCCGTCATCACAAAGTCAAGGCTGGTTGCTGAGGTCATTTATTGGGTTTATCAATTTAAAATCTCCTGGTCTGGATTCCATTATGGTATTTGTCTTGACCGAATATGTTTCTGAGCTATTTACCTTGCTGTCCAAACTTTTAAAAATCTTTTCCTATCAGAATCTTGTTAACATCGTTTTTTGTGCTGGAACCCTTGTTGAATCTATATTATTTGTTGATCTTAAGTACGAATTTGAAGGATCTCGCTCCTCTATACATTTATAGATGAATCTGGTAATTATTATGTTGTAGCTCTAGATATTCCCAAGGCATTTGATAAGAAATACCATGCTGGTTAGATTTATAAGCTTTCTCATTATGGGGCTTGTGGAAGGGTCTTTGGTATCAGTCAGTCCCTTCCCTCAGGTCGTAAAATGCGTGCCATACTGGATGAAATTCCATGTGGTGACTATTCTACTTTTACTGGGGTTCCTCATTGTTCTATTATAGGCCGGTTTACCTTCTTTACACCAATGAAATTGCTGATAATTTGCTTCACTTCATCAAAGTCTATGGTGGTGACTACTTTATACTCTGACATTGGATCACAAGACATTTAGCAGGACAAGAAAAAGTTACAGAAGGTTTGGAGATTGATCTTCAAGCCTTTAGAGAATGGAAAAGAAAGTGAGGCGTTTCTTTAAATGAATCAAAGGCTCAACTCATGTCTTCAATAGAAGAAAGCTGAGCTGTTATCTCCCTTTGACATTGATGAAATATTATTCCGATGTTAACCCTGGATGTTGCTTTTCTTCTTGGAAAATGCTCATTAGTAAGATCCTTGGTTTGTCAATTTCTCCAGGTCTTCCTTGGTGTTCTAATGGTAAGTCTTTTTCTAAAAAGGTTGCATTTTTGTATCTTGCTATAAAGTACCTTAAGCCTGCGGCCGTCTTGTATCTCTGTAAATCTACCACCTATCCTTGCAAGACTTCCTGCCATATCTTGAGAGATGATCCTCATCTCATTTTGATGATCTTCTCGATAGAGTTGAGATATATTTTTAGCTTGATAGATCCAAATCTTGCTGCCACTCTTCAACCTTTGTCCCATCGACGAATGTGGTCTGTCTTACTCTTTTCTATTGTACTTTCTGCTATTATAGGAAATATTCGATGAGCTTTTCTTTCTGGTTTTCAACTCAATTTGCTGCATCTCCTGTAACTTGTTTCTCTCAACGTCTTCATTCTTATACAGTTGTTGCCGCTTGTTGTAATAAACCTGCCCATGAATGGGTTTTTTTTCTCGCGGACGACTAGATTGCAGAGTCTTTGGCTTCTGATTGGTTTCCTCTTTCGTATGATTGGGATGATTTTAAGTCGGGTCAAATATTATCTTTTGACGTATCTCTTGGATTGACTTTCTTTTTCCTTATTTCCCCTGTCTTACCTTCACAGTTGCATACCATCAGTGTTATTTTGCCTTGTATGCTTCTTCTCACGCCTTCCGCTCTCCCAAAAATGCTACATTGCTCGCACACGTTACGTAATGCCGGAAATGATCTCGTATACTCGATCTTGTCAGCCAGTTGAAGCAATCTTTATGACAATTACGAAGTACTGGAAGGGACTATCACACAAAGTAAACGGAAAATCTTTATACTTTACGAGCTGGAGAAATCTGTATTAAGTCCGCTCGTAGATTAAAATTATATTGTCTTCACCCAATTTTGTACCATCGTCCAAACGCATAAAAAATTGTATTTGTTACCTGCTTTAATGCAGAAAATTAGCTTGTCTTAAAATTACTGCCGGTTGCCCCTGTTGTAAGATGAGATTGTAAAATAGGCATATCACATTTGGAATATACTTTATGTCATTTGCCTCATGAAAGCAAAAATAACATTTGATTGACCACTGACTCAAATCTCTTTGAATGGAATATCTGCCTAAATCCTGGCTATTGTATTTGTGATGCTTGATGCTGTTTCAAATTGGGTGAAAATATAATTGGCAACCATCCCAAATAAAGGCTACTTGGGGCTCAGATGGTGCCCTTCAGACGGACTTTGATTTGGCAGTGAGGAATTTCTTGGCTAGATGCCCTTCCTTATGCCAACCAATGGGTTTTTTTTCTTTGCAAAGTTCCAAATTCTCCTCGGCAGCTCTGGGAATCGAACCTGGAACTCTTGGTTACTGTGCAGTTGCACTAACCATTAAGCCACAGGTCCTCTGCTAAAAAAAGCTTCTAATGCCTGATGTGCCAAAATTGGAGGTTTTGACTAAACTATCAACAAATATCAACTAATAGGGTGGGAACTAAAATATCTTTTTATTGATTGATTTCATATCATTAACCAATACATTTCTGGTAATCAATATAGCTAACAACAGGAAAATGACTTCTCAAAAGAAGTCATTTGATGGTAAAGATGCTTTTGTTATACTGTTAAAAAAGGCTTAATTGATGAAAAATTTGATGGAAATTAAGCGGGTGCTACATTTTATATTATGACGACTCATAATCCATATATCTTGAGGTGAACAAGAATGATCAGCTGGGTGCCATATAAATAGCTTGTAAACTAAAGTTAGCTTTCTCAATGAGGATGCTTGAGGCCTATGGCTAGTTAAGGAAGTCACAGTAAACAGGTAAGTAAGTTTGAGTAAGTATGTGAGTAAGTATGTTTTAATTTATAAGATAAGCCAGATGTTGGGCTAGCATGGCAGTAGAAGNTGCCGGAAATGATCTCGTATACTCGATCTTGTCAGCCAGTTGAAGCAATCTTTATGACAATTACGAAGTACTGGAAGGGACTATCACACAAAGTAAACGGAAAATCTTTATACTTTACGAGCTGGAGAAATCTGTATTAAGTCCGCTCGTAGATTAAAATTATATTGTCTTCACCCAATTTTGTACCATCGTCCAAACGCATAAAAAATTGTATTTGTTACCTGCTTTAATGCAGAAAATTAGCTTGTCTTAAAATTACTGCCGGTTGCCCCTGTTGTAAGCGGGCAATTTTTGGGTGCATGTCAGAAATGACACAAAAATTAATTTTATTCAGAAATAATTCAAGATTTCAAATCGACAATTAACACAAGGGATCTACAGACGTGTTTTATGTTTGAATCAAACCTTAATTTTTGTTCTGGAGTAAAAATGAAATATAAGAGTTTTTGATGATAAAATTATTAGAAATAAGTCTAGCAGTAAAGAAAGAGGAATCAGTTCCTTTTTTAGGGCCTCCATTAAAGGCACAAATGTATCAAGCAATAACGTTAAAAAATATTGAATTCAAATGTTATCAAATTTCGAAACATAATCAGTGTACATAATCATGAATTAACAAGTAACCATTTCAACCAGCTTAGATCTTCAAGTTTATCGAAAAATGTGTATGGAAAACAAAATTGCTATTTTAACATCATTGGTATGACAACTGCTCATGGTAAGATTACAACGTTCACACCAATTTACTCATATTTTATGGTTGCAAATGACAGAAGACAAAATCAAATCTGTTTTCAGAAATATACGGGGAAAATTTCTTTAAAACGTGGCTCAAGAACTGAAAAAAAGCAACAGAAACATCTGATAAGCACCTACTATCAAAATGCCATAAAGCCGCCATTGCATTTGCAGTGATAATTCCAGTGTGGCAGCCATAAAGCTGGGCCGAAAGGTGAGTACGCTTATCCACTTGACTTCACCTCTTAATCATCACCATAGTCCACCTTATACCAGGTCGACATTAGTGATCACGCCATGATATGACAGCGGGATTCCATGAAAGGCTGATGTTAGCTTTGTAGAGGTTCAAAATAGCCTTGGGAATAAAGTAATTTGGTCAGCAGCATGGAAAAGTATGGTTCTACGCCGAATGGCGACAAAATTTCAAGGAAGCCAACAACCCTTCGTCAGTGAATCGGGCTTGGCGGGGTACTTCTGCAACTGTTTGTCGGTCAGATCAATGGTTTCAAATTTGTTTCTCTTCGTAAATCCCCTTGGAGACTGGATAAACGCTCAGCTGTAATCTGAGTTAACTCGAAAACAGGAAGGTGGGAACATAGGGCCTGCCCTTACTTTCCTGATAAACACTGCAATGTATAAAATGCACTGACCAACTTCATAAAAAAAAGGAAAATGATATTTTCAGCGGAGTCATATTTCTATAGGCAAGGCATCAATATCTGTAATGAAAAAACAGCATTTAAAATAAAATAATAGCAATGGCTTTTATGTCAAGGCATGGCTTTTGAAAGCTTTGGAAGTCTATATTTGCTACTATTTACGCAGTTTTTCTAAGCTTTTTGAGCCAATCGTTCATTCCTCTATATCATTGTTAAAATAGGGGGACCCATGTCTTACTATACGCTCTCGATTAACCACTTTTAGGGGAGGGGTTACTTATTCCAAAGTAGAGGCCTTTTCCTAAAGCGTACACGTTTAAAAAGACAAATAAAAAAAATTACTTAATACAATTTTCCCAAGTAAACACAATAATTTAATGATAGAAATTTAGAAAAATTACTGTTTTTCACGCTACATTCCCGGTTGTTTTGCTCCTATGACCAGGTAACGATGCAGCCTCTTGTCATTTTAGGTAATGTCAGCAAAATTTGACCAGTTATACTTCGTTCTGGTCGAGGCTGATTTATTTCATTTTGGCAAACCCGTTGGCATTTGCTTGCTCTCCTCTTGCACTCCTTAAAAACAGACAGTGCCATCCTCTTCTGCTAAGTAGTTGCTACTATAAAATTACAGCATTTGGTTGAGTCCAGGCTGGTGAATTCACTGTTCACCAGCTTGGACTGCAACAATTTCTTGAGATAGAAGTCTCGTGTTTCTCCCTGCAAAAATATACCAAAAAAACCTTCGTTTGTAACGCAGGAAGGAAAACCCCCGTAATTTGTACCCTTACGCGGCATTCAAACAGTCAACAGAGAGAAAAAAATATGAAGTTCGAAAATCAGTCTATATTCATTTTCATTTGTTCACCGTATTAACATTTACAAGAAATTTTCCTGAACATGTCACAATATTTTCCAACTGGGGCAATCAGGCTGCTTTATGAGGTGTTGCTAATAAAAAAAGTCAAATATTATATCTATTAAATAGGACTTCTGCTTTATCTTATATCTTCCAATTCGTGCAGTAATTTGCGTACCAGTTCTTACTCATTCAAATTTTGACATGTCACCAGATACTATAAAGGCGTATCAACGCATCACATTGTGCAAGGATCTATTAAGAATATAGTACCATTGGAAAGTTAAAAAAAATCCTGAGTTAAACTTAAACCACAGTTCGTTCTTGTTAAAAATATTGCCTGATCAAACAGTCAAATTAAAGATATCAGACTAACCTTCGGATTTAAATTTCATATTCAAGTCAAGAAAATGCCTTCTAAATGGTAAAAGAATCAGAAAAGCTTTGCAGTGAGGAAAACAGAAAAACTGATCCAAATATCACCATTTATAGGAAATACATTTAGGCTTATCTGATACATAGTATCGAGAGGTTGATCATTAATGAGAACGAATTCTTCATCCTCCATGGGTATTTCGCTTCTTTGAAATACGTGCTCCACGTCGGAATAAAAAATAAATACAATTAATGCAATGAACCTATTTACAGAGTATACCTTTTAAAGTTTACTTTGGTTTGATCTCAATTGTACGCTTCTCCCGCACATTGCCCATCAAAAGATGCATTCAAACGTTTTATACTCCTTTTGTCTGGTGCATTTCCCCCGCTTTTTTCTTTTTCCCCTTTGTACGTGATCCTCATAAGTGGCATACGTAATCTATTAATGAGGTTCGTTTTAAATTCAAAAAACTGTTTATTTCACATACAAGACCAAAGGTGCAGGGGATATTCCTCGAATACAATGGCAAGCAGTATAGGTATAGTTGACATCAATGAAAAATACAGTTCTCTGCTTTAAAAGTAACGATTAAAACATTGTTGAACATAAAACATCAGCTATTTATTACTTTGATCCTGCAATTATGTGCCTAAAGCGGGGGTTACCAATTCAAGGTAAATTTCATGCTGTATGTACCACATAAAAACAGCTGAGGTCAGTCACTACATCACTGAATAATAGGAGGTAAGGTTGGGGTAGCTCCATCCAGCACTATTGTAAACAATGGCTTTTCTCCCTCAATTACATGCAGTTTCGCCAATTCAAACGCTGTAATGGATTAGTACTTCGCTTATTTTCTGTTTCTTCTCTAATGTGCATCTAGCTTTAACACTCATAGTTTAAAGCACAGGTGGAAAAAAGACTATAAGTCAGCTACCAGTTGTTCAATATATTATGTATGAAATAACATTATATCAAATACCCCTGTCATGTCCGTATCACGGTACACGTGTGATATACCTTAAAGAACAAGTTTCTAGCGCAAAGTACTTTAAATCATTCTTTGTACAGACAATAGCACCTAAAGATGACAAAGTGTCAAATCAACGTTGGGGCATGAAATCCTGGATAGAGCATACTATCACTTAGGAAACAATACAATCACATGAAAGAACCACCACAAATAATTCATAAATCTTACAATTTCAAATTATATCATAAATGTCTACAGCCTTTCTTACACTTAAATCATTTAGACTAACAATAACATTAACCAACTGACGTAAATTACCAGGGAGACTTACTAGTGTGTAATATAGTCGAAAGTATGTCAAAAGATGATAAAAATAATGGTACAAAGTTCTATACAATTTTCTTTTATAATGGGAAAATAAGTTTAAAACTTTTCATTGACGTTTACATTACTAGCCCCTAGAGAAATACCATTTATTAATAGTCTTCAGCCCAACCGTTTTCCTCCAAGAAATGATCAACAACCTCTTTCATGACTAAATTCGTAATAAGTTGATCTGCTTTTAATTCAGCTCGAGTAACTGGATCGAAGTGCCCAACACGCTACAAGGAAAGCAATAAAAATATAATCCTAAGCAAAATGAATAGCAGTGGTCAAATGCGTTGTCATGGGTTCAAATAAATATGATCTGGTAGTGATCTAGCGTTTAAACCGACAGCATCCCTCCGTTCAAGATGGATCAATTCTTGTCAAAATAACAAAACAAATGGGTATTTCTGAAGCAACATATCGTAGTTATTCAAAAACCCTAGGCCAAAATGTCCCATGCATGGTTAAGTGTTATGAAAGCTTCAAGAAATTAATTCCTTCCTAAAAGCTACCTAACCAATATGCTACAATGCATTTTAATATGCTTAGTATTCCTTGTCAATGTGCAATGGAACTAATTTTTTTTCCTTTTTACACTTCCGGGTGCACTCGAATAGCTGTTCAGAAGTCTCAGGAACCAAATACCTTACAGTAGTAGCAAAGTTAGTCAACAAAAACCTTAGCCAAACAAATAATACATTAATGTATCAACCGCATTAACAGAAACGTTAACTCTAACAGTAAGAAACAAGAAAACTTCCAAAGTCCTCTTTGAGAGTAGCAGAAAAATCACCACCTTTTTTTTGCAATCCGAGAAGGATCGCAAGCTGCAAATTGTTCGCCGTCAGATCTCAGTTTTTCGTAAATTGGTACAAGGCAGCGTTGTTATGAAAGATAAGGTCGTTAATGAAACTAAAATCTTTGACATCGTTAGGTTTAAGTTAATACGTGGTAAGCAAGGACCAAAATATGTAAAGAACTTTCTTAGCATAATAGAAAATATACAATTTCAACAACACAAAACACATGCACGAGAGGACCTTCTGAAGAACATGTTGCAGAGAAGAAAAGGAACAATATAGAAGAAGAAAAGGAACATTACAGAAGAATCGGGACCTTTTCAACGCCTGTTCACAGCCCTACGTTCTACCAGTACAATAAAGACTGTCAGTCACATTGAAGCTGCAGTTCACGTTGGTACAGATGCTGCCAATGGGCAGAACGACAAACAACTAAATGCCAGGTCGTCGTAAATACCGATAGACAAGGTTTTAGAAAAGGTTGCAAAACTTCTTTTGCTATGTCTAATGTGTAATTAGTGTATCGGATCTGCCTGAGTTATGATTATGTCTTTTCCATACTATGTATCAAAAACAATTTTTTAGTGTGTGGATACTACACCAGCCAAAATCAATTTTACAGTGGTGCAAAACTTTACATGGCAGTTGAAGTAATTCACTAGTATCGTGGAAAATTGCTTGGAAAAATAGGATCCTCACAAAGCAGAAAGTATCTTGAGCATTTAAAAGAAGTGGTCAATCACACTGTGACATAGAAATGGTAAATATTGTCGAGATGCTTAAGGAGGTGAAAGAATAATGAACATAAATTTAAGTTGCTTGACTATGCAGACCTTTAAATCAAGTAGCGAAAATCTAAGAAGTGTATTTGATAGTATTAAGCAGGAACTGACAATCAACAATCGATAAGATAAAATCCAATGATGACCCAGACCTATAGCATCTGCAGTCAGACGTATGGCTGCTGCATATTAGTTAACGCTTATACTAACAACTACAAAAGCTGCAAGAACATAACAAAATAGGTCACGCTCATTGAACGGATCATCATCCAAAGGTATCCAATGTGTTTACCAGAGGAAAAAAAATTACTTCCTATAGTTGAGCTTGGTACGTTAACATTGGATCAGCATGCGAGGGAAGACTGAGGCATCTCTTAAATAAAGCTGATTATTTAAAAATTAGTACACGTCATCTAACCATATTTTACATTAACTGAGTATTTCGACCACCAAATCTAGTATCAGTGTTAATGAAATCCATACATGCAATTAATAAAAAACTGGGTTTGTATAACATGCTTAAGAGTATGGGATCAACGAACGAGTAGGATAAATAACAATAAACAAGCTGCCTACGAAAGGCGGGCCTGACAGCCCCACAAATAGTATCTTTCACGTTGCTTGCTCCAAAGACGTTCAGCAATATTCGGATATTTATTCTGAATAATATTGCTAAACTAGGTGAGGGAGAAGGGGGGAGCTACAAATTGCAGGCTGGTGATTATATTTTCAACAGTTGTAGCAATATAAATGCCGGTAAGTAAATCATAAAGCGGTGTAGAACAGTGCCATCTCTAAAAAAGATTTTAATTATAACGAATACAAAATACCAACGTATATAATGGCATCCTCATTTAAAACCATACCTGTAAATGCTCTTCAATATCCTTACGGTCATATCTGAACCAGTTAAAGAAATACTTTCATTTAAAAGAAAATAAATAATATTGAGCTCAAGTAAAAAATACGGCAAAGCGCCGTATTATTTACTTGGATCTCTTAGATGGTTAATTTGCTTAAAAATCCCTGCTTTGATAACAGTAGCAGAGCAAGGGGGAAGCCTTATCAAATAAAACTTTGGTACTTTCAATACTGATAAGAAAACATTATACGTAAATAAAATATAGTTTTAAAACAAATATGCTACTGCCTGTCTGTCCTCGTGGTTGGTACAGATGGTTGATAGATACCCTGCAAAATGACATAGGTATGGTTACTGCTTACAATACAATCAGTGTATATCGGTCAAGATTACATAGAACAATCATGGTTCAGTTCTGATGCTAGATCTACTAACCCTAACTAACAAACTTTTGTACCGCATGCTATAACATTTTATCATTTGTTATCAGATGAGCAGTCTTTGTCTTCGAAATCAGCAAAAAGAACTTGTTTTTTTAAGTTAAAATATTCGCTCAGCTTTGTGACAGAAACAAGTCTTCAACAAGGGTATTTCAAATTACCAATAAAATGGGACAACGTGATCAGTGCAGTATACCTGTTCCATTATCATTATAAAGTACATTTTTCGTGCAGTCTAATACATACCACTGTTAGGGTTTTCCCAATTACCAATTTCTACCTCTTGCCCACACTGGTAACGCCTTAAATAGCTAACCATCAGTACTGGTCCGCTGAAATAATCCTTGAGTAAAAGTTTTGTGATGACTAGTACAACTAGTGCACAATCTGTTACGATAACATGCGCGATCGGCTCCTGTTTGAATTCAAAACTGCATTTTTCTCGCAAGCCCCTCACACTTTTATGCAGGTAAAAAAATATATCAATAGCATGTGTAACATTTGATGGGAAAGGGCCCGAAAGTTTCTTAGGTTCTCGGATCTTGCTACTATCACTTATCAAAGAGAACTAGTAAACAGTAAATGGAGTTGACGGTCTTGGTTCGACCGTTATTTTCCAATTGTTGTCTGTTACTACATAAAAATATTAAGACCAAGAAGAAGAGTCGTACTCTTCTCAGCACATGAAAAATTGTCAAAGAAACATACGTTAGTTTATCTGTGCCAACAGCTTTGAAATCAATCAAATATCAAGTGATCAAAATTATCAAAGCTGGAAATAATGACTAGAGACTTCCAAAATCTCTTAGTTTGTGACGGGCTCTTTCACAAAAACACGTGCAGGTCAAAACATAACTTTTCCAATTGAAATGTTTCAACCTTAGTTGCACCATAGGTCTTTAGAATATAACAAAATATAATTAAAAAAGCCCAAAAAACAAAATCGAATAAAGTAAAACAAAATAAAACATAATATAATATAATATAAAATATAATATAATATAATATAATATAATATAATATAATATAATATAATATAATATAATATAATATAATATAATATAATATAATATAATATAATATAATATAATATAATATAATATAATATAATATAATATAATATAATATAATATAATATAATATATCATATCATATCAAATATTATATCATTTAATATCAGTGGATTTAAAAATTAAACTTAAGTATTTAATTTAACTATTTCAAAAAACTTTCTCAAATCACAACGAAAATTAGCTATCACGATGAATTGAGTTCAAAGGAAATCTCCCAGCCACTGACCTGCAGAGTTGTTAGTATCAACATAAAGGCATCAGTGGTTATGTTTACTTGTTTATTAACGCTTCAGTCAAAATTCGCACACCCAATAATATGATCAGGTGTCTTTCAAAAAGGCTAAATCTCACATCATTCAACTCGTTCGCTTCACGCTTTCAGGATTATAGATGAAGCTGCGGCCAAATCAAAGCATTTCCCTATGGTTCTACTTTTCCCTTTCACCTGTTGGGTATTGTTAGCTTGAGCTGACAGTTTCACTGGACCTTTTGTTTCAACCGATGGAAGATTATTTAATTTTAAAGGAAGCAGTTATTTCTTATATTCAACCCATTTACTCCTTACAATGTAAAAATTGGCGCTAGGTTTAAAGATATTCTTAGCTAAAGGAAACTAAAACTACTACGGTAAAAAACGAGGCGAAAGAAATCAAATGTAAAGTAAACTTTATTGCTCTTGGTGCGGTACAATTTGCATTGCTTTTATCGAAAAAACGGTTTTGACGTTATCGTTAACCTTACAGATAAATGGCAACCCCGATAGCTATCAGAATGTTGATCAAGGTTTCTGCTCTCAGGCGATAACTTCGATAGTTTTTTAGAGTATACTTTTGGTATGGGTGCCTCTGCGTACTTTGGGAGCTACTGCTAAAAATCACGCAAAGACTTAGTGCATCTTGTTGATAGACCCAAGCTTAAGGATGGGAAAAGAAAGAAAAAATCCAAACGAGTTGTGAACGCCAAACAAAATGGCACATGTAATAGTATGGCAGTGTAATAGTTTAAAAATAAATGATTATCGAAGAATTATGATAACCAAAGGATACGTTATTCCACTTGGAGTGATGACTGGATCTCGTAAAATTTCAAAACTTATTTTACCACACATATAGTCTGGGACATCTCTTCTCTACAACAAAAATAATAAGACAAAATCAGTGCTAGCAACAATAAATAACCTCGTTACTATTTTCTTTAGAAGTTACATCTACCTCTGGTCATTAAAAGTCAATTGCCTAAAAGCTAAAGGACTTTAACTGTTTCCAATCCTTGGTAAGCAGTAACACGCTTTTCAGCATAAAAACGAACACTTTAGAATTAAAAAAATTAATTAGAAAACCGTGGATCTTACAAATTACGTTAATCTGCACAAATTTCAATATTTGGTATACCCTTTGGAAGACTAGAAGCCATTTTTGAGCATTTGGTAATATGTTATGGGCTATTTTATCTTCCCGTTTTTCAAAATTTTGTATGATTTGGTTTCATCCCTCTCCAGTCCTACCTCCAGAAACACACACACACACACACACACAAACTCATTAGCTTTCCACTTAAACAGAAGAAAAAAGCAAGGTAATGTAATGTAAGGGTCATAAAATGTAAGGGTCGTGGCAAGGTCTCAACCGATAAAATCTCCCATGAAGAGTTGGTAATTAAACATTCCGTAGTTACTTCTTAATTCAAAAAGGAAAAAAAATACAATCAGTTGTCTTTTCTTTATTGGATCCAATACTTCGATTCCAAAAAACAATAGGGAAAAAAGCAACGACAAGGGTATTGGCACCAGCTACGTCCAATGTGTGTTACATGGCTTTCCTGATACTCAGTTTATCCAGTCATGGTTCAGATTCTTTTACAATGCCCCCTGTAATCCCTGTGGAACCAACTTCCTGTTTTTCAAACAACTCAGCCCCACTAAATTATGCTCGCCTACCACCTTTTTTTTCTGGCCTTAAAAACGTCCATCCCTGGACCATTTTTTTTAGTTCCAGAAGCACCCGAGACCTTCTCTGACTGCAATGGAAATCTATAGGGTCTTTAATTAGGTGGAATGGTTGCTTACAGCAAATAAATACATTTAGCGTCAGAGCTACAAAGAGTCAACACGGGTGGTCTACACCAAACTGCTTTTCAGCTAGCGTACTAATAAAAAAGACCACTACCAGTTTAAGGTCAAATATAACTTCATCTCGCATTTTTCTAGTCTTAGACAAAGCTATGTCTAAACTGATTAAGTCTGATCTCCTATAAAACTGTACAACTTTTATGTTGCATGGGCTTGGGTGCCATTAGGAAACAAGATAGTCTGGGTTAGGAGTACGGGTGCCCTTACGCTAAACAAAAAATTAATGGTGCACCACGCCGATTTCAAAGCCTGCTGCCTCAGGCATGACAGGCCATGTGTTCCAAAATTTTAACCGTATATTTAACTGACGGAGATATTAAAGTCAATCACAAAGTGATTTTCTAACAAATACTCTAAGAAAATACTTTCTTTCCTGAGTTGTGATCCGGAGTGGAGACTTCGAATAAATTGATTATGTATATGGATGCCTTAAGACAATGATGACCAAAAAATGTTGCTTCCAAAAGCAAAGAAAGAAGACAATCAAGACCCTCGGATTCATAGTTCGAATTTGCTGGATGTCTCAATCAAACAGGCGAAGAAAGCAATACAAATAGGAGCTGGTCTTACTACATTCACTGAACGCAAGTTCAGCAATGCACCTTTGTGGCAACGAGATTTTTGAATGGACAAACCTAAAGGAAAAGGTAAGTGCGTAGGTATTGTCCGATCCGAAAATGATGGAGAGGTTGGAATAAAATGGCTACTGAAAAAGGAGTGGGGCTGAAAATTGTCAAAATCCCATAAAAGTAACAGGATATGTAAAACAATAAAATTGTGTTTTCGTGCGCAAAAAATCATTATAACTTTCCTAAAACCATAAAGTTCTGTTCGTGAAGTCAGAAACGAAAAAACAATTTGTTAACCCATACTTTTCACAAAGAATCAGAAAACCACGAAAACATGCGATTTTAGTTGTAGTCCAATGGTATCGTGCTTTACGCAGAGCTTTCGGCTTTTTATGCTGCAATATGAAACGTAAATGGAAGATTGCAAAGAGATTCAGAAATCATTAAACTTTATTATGGGTGATTTACATTAAAGTCGTAACAACTCTGAAAAAAAATTGCCTGCCTAGAATTTCTTTCAATAATCAATTAATATGAAGGTTACAGTTGTTCCTTTATGGAAATGTTTAGTAAATCAAGTGCCGGGGGGAGGGCATTTTTTTCTGGTCCTTGAAGTGGGTAGATAGGTAGGTATATAGGTAGGTAGGTACGTAGGTACGTAGGTATATTGGTAGGAAGTAGGTATATAGATAGGTAGGTGGATAGGTAGCTTTTATCCACAAATAAGTCGGTATAATAAAAATGCCCAGGCAATTCAGTAATGTCAGAAGTGGGATGCGAACCCACACCCACATAATCGTGGACCAGCACTTCAGACCGTTCAGCCATCGTGACACATGTGGACAGAGACACTCTGGAAGTTGCTTAGATACTACGTAGTTCCTGAGAAAATCATCTCACTGATCCGATGCACCTACGAAGACATGAGTTGCAGGATCGTACATGAAGGACAGATGTCAGGCAGCTTCGAGGTGAAGACCGGAGTCAGGCAAGGTTGCCTACTGTCCCTATTACTCTTTCTGCTACTCATCGACTGGATAATGAAGACCACAACAACAGGAGAGAAAAACGGGATGCAGTGAACACTCTGGACCCAATTAGAAGACCATGACTTTGCTGACGATCTGGCGCTCCTGTCACACAACCGAAACCGAATACAGGACCACCTGCCTTTAGACCACATCACCAAAAATAGGGCTCAACTTCAACAAGAAGAAAACTGAATTAATAAAGATAAAAATTGGCATCAACATCCCAGTCACAGTACCAGGAGATCCCATAAGGGAGGTGGAGTCTTTTGTATACTTAGGAAGCATAGTGGACCAATGGGGAGGCAAAGAACAGTATGCCACTGCCAGAATTGACAGACAAGGAGAGCCTTCATCATGCTGAAAAAATAGTCTTCAAAAGAAATTAGCATCAAAACCAAGATCGGCATCTTCAATTCGAACGTGGAGTCTGTTCTGCTTTATGCCTGCGAGACATGGCACAAAACAAAGTCAATTCTGCAGAAGATACAGAAATTTCTCAACACATGTCTGAGAGAATATACAAAATACGCTGGACGGATAAAATCAAGAATGAAGACTTATGGGAAAGAGCGGGGCAAGAAACAGCTTGATTTTCGATTGAAGGGAATAAGCTCTTACTACCTATTGTGAAACTTTTTATCTGAAAAGATTGCAATTAATGTTTTGAAGTCCTTCAATTTTGTTTGGAGGGAGGGCCATCTGACCAATAAATGGGAGAATCGGAAATTTTGTTTTAATAAAAGAGCAAGAACGTTAACACCCTAGAGTAAAAGCTCAAATCTAGTATTAATATTTATCATCTAAACATCGTCATGGCACTGGCAGGTCAGCATGCATTCAAATGGGCGGTTTGATAACAAGCATGACATATACATAACAAGTAGAATAAACAATCTGTTTTCACGATTTACTAAGGCTAGGAAAGTAATGTTTACAATTTTATGTGCACAATAATATTAAAAGTAATCAAAAGTACATAGCAAAAAATAGTCTTAAAACACATAGGTTAACTGTAGCAGATATTAGCCAGTTGTCTCTTACCCTTCGTCGGTCATCGACCTGCGCGAAAATATCATTAAGCTCTGTCTTCCTTTTGTCCTAGAAACATGAAAGCAAAACAATCTTCATATTGCACGCGCACACACACATACACACATATATATACATAAAATAAAACACAAAAAATAAGAACTATGATTGCAACTAATAGTTGGGCAAATGACAAATTTTTTTTTGACAACTGAATTCTATGGCCATTTTGGCTGCTGAATACAAATCCGACAACCGTTTTGACCTACAACGAAGTTTGATATTGGTTCCTGCCATTTTTTTTGAAAAATGTTCAGAACAATTGCTTTTTGGACACATTTTCGCAATAAAATGACCAATAATGGTGTGTAATATGTCCTTCTATAGGATTTGGGGTTGCTGAGTTCAAATAAGAACATATTTAGGGGATTTGTGGTCTTAGTAGGGTGATATGTAAAATAAATTGATATTTTGAAGACAAAATATGCAACTAGAAAGGTGCTGCGAGAGCGCAGACCTCCGCCAGGCACCTCATTTGTCCCAACTTTTCCACTTATAACTTCAGCACAATGCATTATTCTGTCGTCAGTTTCTTGCATGTTTGTATGCAGAAATGAAAATTTGATAGTTGTTCTATACTGTCCTGTTTTTGATAACAAAATATTTGACACTCCACCATATATTGTACACAAGCTTATATGTAGTCTGTTTACCAAGAGAGTAATGAAGACACAAATAAACTGCATAGAATTCACTCTTTGAAGCACCACCACATTATACGTAATACGTATAATAGTATAATAGCAACTGATTGTTGTGTTTTCTTCCCTTCCTTTAGGAGAGAATGAGTCATGTAACCTGCCTCTCTAATGAATATTGGAACAGCGCTCAATAACTTATGTACGTTCAGATTAAATCACCATCATGGTTGACAAACGGCAATCTCGCAGTACCACGAGAAAGAAACTATTTGGTGAAAGTTACAGAGAAATCACAGACTTTAAATCAACTGGTAAATTGCCATCTGGGACCCAAGTCACTGGTAGAATGCTAGCACTGTGTAAAAGACCAGCCAGAGGACAAAAAGCAATGTCTCGAGAAGCTGCCAGTAAAATAGTTGATGATGAACTAAGGCAAGACTGGATTACAAAGAATGTATATCATATGCATGAAAGATCGGTGGCAAGGAAAATTAAAGATTACTATGAGCGTTTCAACAATCTAAGAAAAATAGAGCAATGCAAGAAGAAGACGAAAAGTGATGATTGGCATAAAAGTGCCGATGACTTTAATGACAGCCTAACAAAATACGCCTATGACATCCGAACAAATGATCCAGCATATCAAAAGCAACTTGAAGAAGAATTCAATGTAAAGATGACCAAAGAAGATGAAGATTTTTATATAGATAATTGCTTTGGATCATACAAAGCTGTATGCACTCCAACAGTTCCAAGACAGTCGACAAAACAGCAGAAAAGGAAGCATGTGCGAGAACAACCTGCAAAGAAGAAAAAAGCTGCAACAGGGAGCAAACTGGCAGAAGAGAAACGACTAGATGATTCTGAAATGAGTGAACTTCTTATAAATACTCCAAAAGATCATGATGAAAGTGATCCAAGTTATACAGAACCACAGACATCAAAGAAGTCCCTCTTCACAGATCCAAAACTCCGTTCCTCTGACCAGTTGCCCGATCTCACATAAACCAGTGAAAAACAAGGCTCTGCACTTCCACCAGTTAAAGTACGAACAGGAAGAAAGAGCCTGAATGAGAATTTAATGCCATGTGTTGTACAGTGTCTTGCAGAGATGAGGATTTCACCTGATGAAGTTGCCAAAGTTGTCGTAAAAGTACCTAATATGGTCTTTGGACAGAATTGGAAGCAACAAGATGGATGATGATGATGATGATGATGATGATGATGATGATGAAGATGATGATGATGATGACAACGATGAAGAAAATGAGCTAACAGAAGCGTCAAAAGTGATTTCAGGAGTCCATTGTCTGTCTACTGATCTGACATATGTATTTCCAAGTCGCAGATCAACCATGTGGTACTTACAAGATGCATCTTACTTGGGTCTGGAACAAGTTGCTAATCAAACCCTCAACAAAGGTGAAAATGTTGTAACAATCGGTCTTGATGATACCACAAAGGCAGCTGGTCATCGTCGTCATAATGTCAAAGCAGACCACATCACCATAGCTGGACCTTCAGGTGAAAGGAAGTCACTGACTACAGGCTATATGTAAAATGTGAGCCATCGTGGAGAAGATGGGGCTAAGGCGTATGAGTTTAAGCTTAAGTGTTTAGCTATTTTTGTCAATTCGACAGTCGATGAGCTGAAATCAGAAATAGATTTCTGGATGACGGATCGTGCTGCTGACTGCGAAGTGCTGCTTCAGACCCTTGGAGTAGATCCAAGAAAAGTGCTCAAGTGCTGTGCCCATATAATTCTGGGTATAGATCATGCCATAGATAAGGTGTTCAAGAACACAGAACAAAGGATTGGTGTACACCAGCTACTGGAAGTGTCAGCAGGAGAGAAAATCTTTCTATCCCCTGGACCGTCTATCCATACACTGGGTTTAATTGCCATCTCTAAGTTACTGTCACCAAGCTAGATCTTGGGCAGGTGTGAAGAGCTTTCTCGCGGACAAACTAGTTGACTTAGAGACGATCATGTCAGACAAGAGAGAACAAGAAGACTGTTGAAGAGACAGACTTATTGCTGCTGTGATTGAGGAGGCTGTTGATGCAGTAAAGATCCAAATGTCCAAGACTGATTACTTCAAAAGATCGGATGGTGGTGATGACATGAAGTATGCCCCAACGTAGGGTACGAATATGAATTTTCAAAGTTAGACCACAGGATCAAAGTTACTGGTGGAAGTACCTCTATCCAAACCCTTTCTAGGAAAAATCTTCTTGCAAGTGGTGGTCTTCTAGTGGAGTCTGAATTTGAAGCAAAAACTTCAGATGAAAGAAAGGCAAAGTGGAAGTGGGCTCGCTGTTCGGAGGACGTTAAAGCAGTGCAGAAGCTAGAAGCAAATTTCATTTTAACTGTTGAATCTGCAAAGAAACTAGCTCTGCATAAGAAGGAAAAGGTTAAGCAGAAGAAAGCTGTTAAGACTCTGTTATAGAAAGATGCAAAGAGGATAATGGTCCACTAACTCCAAGCAGCCTGGTCATCTTACCACATCTCACAGAAAAGCAGCTCCTAGATGAAATATCTTATCTACGGCTCACAGTTGCACCAGACATTCGACAGATGAGGCGCATGAAAGGAGTAGATGGAAAGTTCAAAATGGAAAGATTCTCCATAGAAGCACTGAAAGCATCAATTAGAAATACATTGAAACCAGAAGATGACGTGTCTGAAAATAATAATGACCTCCTTCTGAATGTACTGTAAATATGATTACGGTAATTAATTTCTAGTATTCTGCTTCATATTCATGTTTGTTACATTTCGTTTAGTTTTTAAGAAGATTTTAAAGGTTTTAGGCCAAGGACCTTGCTAATTTCTGTATTTACCCAAATTTAACAACATAGATGATGTAACGCTAGACTGAATTAGGTGATAAAAGGTAAATACTATCGTGTAAACATGAATAACTTGAAGCTAAGGATATATGTCACAGTACTGATAAAGAAAATTATTTTGTGTCGTTTTGACCAAATATGCCTTGAAATACCAATTTTTAGCATTGTTTTGACATGTTAAATAATACAACTGTCATGTTTGAGCTATTTCGAGCTCAAATAGCGTGAGAGCATAAAGTAATCACATAGTTTCTACAATACACGAATTATCTATATACACAAACAGCGATTCTGGTGTAATTTTGACCGAAAAATGACTAAAAATGGTGTTTTTTACCCTAAATATCCTATGTAAATATTCCTATTGGTTTAAGTTATCTATTTTTTGTTTCAGTGATCATGAAAACATATGGTTAGACATATTACAAGCATAGTTGAACAAATATTTGACATCTTTCATGCGAAAAGTGCGATTTTTCTTGAATTTTGACTGTTATTTTGAAAAATCGCACGGAACCAATATCAGATGTCATCTGATGTCAAAAAACTAATTAGATTTGGGTTCAGCAGCAAAAATGGCCATAAAATTCACTCGTCCAAAATAACTTTTCCCAACAAAGCTTATATTTACCCACCCCTACAGTATTAGTTGCAATCAAAGTTCTTATTTTTCGTGTTTTACCTTATGTATATTACTCTGCTATATGCCTTGAGCACTTTTGGATACGAATACACAAAATTACAAATATATATACACACACAGATTAATAACCCAGTTGTTGGTTCAAAACTGACGCTAAAAGAGTACTGAAAGTTAGCTAAAGAAATGTTAGCTATAGTGTGCATTCGATTCTCACTCAGGCCTTCGCCTCTCTATTTATTTGTAGCATTTCCTAAAACCAAGGGCTTACAAACTATAAATTAATTGATCGCAATTAACACTTCTTTAACAGAAGTCAATAGTTTATTAGTCAAAGTTTTTTATAATTCTGCCTTGGGTAAGACAGAATATGATATCATAACAGGTGATACCTTCCATCCATTCTTTACTTCAGACTCAGTTCTGAGCCCAGGAATATTCTTAGGCTCCTGAGGTTCAAAATTCCATGTTGAAACTTTTTAGTTTACTAATTCCTTGTGCCAAGACGAAAATATTGTGTACTTCGTGTCCCATACAAATTGCAATTTACTAGTTTTATGACTAAACATACTAATTTTCTGGTGAACCCCGTTTCTCATCCTGGATCCGTGCAGATATAGAAATTGCTTTTCAAGACCACAGAGATGCCGGTGACAGCTGCCTTCGGAAGTTCAAAATGGCGCAAAGACATAGGAATGAAACATAATGATTTGGGGCAAAGACATATCAATGAAACATAATGATTCGGGGCAAAGACTTATCAATGAAACATAATGATTCGGGGCAAAGACATATCAATGAAACATAATGATTCGGGGCAAAGACACAGAATGAAACATAATGATTCGGGGCAAAGACATATCAATGAAACATAATGATTCGGGGCAAAGACATATCAATGAAACATAATGATTCGGGGCAAAGACATATCAATGAAACATAATGATTCGGGGCAAAGACATATCAATGAAACATAATGATTCGGGGCAAAGACATATCAATGAAACATAATGATTCGGGGCAAAGACATATCAATGAAACATAATGATTCGGGGCAAAGACATATCAATGAAACATAATGATTCGGGGCAAAGACATATCAATGAAACATAATGATTCGGGGCAAAGACATATCAATGAAACATAATGATTCGGGGCAAAGACATATCAATGAAACATAATGATTCGGGGCAAAGACATATCAATGAAACATAATGATTCGGGGCAAAGACATATCAATGAAACATAATGATTCGGGGCAAAGACATATCAATGAAACATAATGATTCGGGGCAAAGACATATCAATGAAACATAATGATTCGGGGCAAAGACATATCAATGAAACATAATGATTCGGGGCAAAGACATATCAATGAAACATAATGATTCGGGGCAAAGACATATCAATGAAACATAATGATTCGGGGCAAAGACATATCAATGAAACATAATGATTCGGGGCAAAGACATATCAATGAAACATAATGATTCGGGGCAAAGACATATCAATGAAACATAATGATTCGGGGCAAAGACATATCAATGAAACATAATGATTCGGGGCAAAGACATATCAATGAAACATAATGATTCGGGGCAAAGACTTGGGAATGCAACATAATGATTCGGGGCAAAGACATATCAATGAAACATAATGATTCGGGGCAAAGACATATCAATGAAACATAATGATTCGGGGCAAAGACATATCAATAAAACATAATGATTCGGGGCAAAGACATAGGAATGCAAGATAATGATTCGGGGCAAAGACATATCAATGAAACATAATGGTTCAATCATATAGAATGAACTATCTATATTTTATATATTTTTTATACTATATTTTCTTGGTATTCACACAGGTATCCCTACAATGAAAAATAACTATGACTTAAAACTTGGTATTCCATCTCAGCGTTTGAGAATTTTGTTACTGTATCTTGTACCATATCTTGTTAAAGTAATTTTGAACTTCAACCAAGTACCATTTTTGTACCTCTTTGCAAACCAAGATATGGAACAACTATCAGCTTACTAAACCTACTCTTGGCAACTAACTGAAAATTTCTCTTGCTTGTAAATTTATCAATTTCATTGGCCACAAGAATCTTACAAATGCACAGAAAAGGAGCATCTCTTGGTCCGGTATCCTGTCTTGTTCGTTAATAACCACATACGGGATAGAAGTGCCCCATTCAGCCTGTATACTGCTGAACTAAGGTTTCGTCGGCAAGATGATGGTAGTAATCAGCAGAAAGAAACCAGTCATGAGGGTGCAAATGCAAATGTGGATATAACATTCCGAAAAAGCAGATAGACCTACGACATTTTTTTCCGACGAGTAATCTTGACCAATTGGTAAATTAAAAGATACCATATCTAATTTATTATTTTTCTACCCTTCGCTTTCTTATCCACCTCTGAAAACAATCGCAAAAGACGTACAAGCACAAGGAGAGATAAATTATTATGTACGTATAACGGAATACATATAAGTTTTACTAACATGTCTTTTTCAAAAAATTGTCTGACTTGAAAAACCCAGATATAAATAGGATGAGTAGAAATGCTACTAAATTAGATTGGAAACCCCACTAGAAAAACAATGAGGCAAATATTAAACACTATATCACTATAAAGGTTTTCATATCCATTCATCCATTGTTTATAGTAGGCCTTTTCCCATCTGACGTTGGGTGACCGACTTTCGACCACTTTTTGTTTTCCATCTTGTTCTATCCTGTGCATCTTCATTTTTAAGGCCAATCTTTCCAAAGTTTATAATATGAAGTTTATTATATCACATCAAAATAACTCGCAGCCGTCTGTAAGATATACCTATCCTGTGCAATGTGTACATTAAAAGTAAATAGTAAATACGGAAGGAAGCCACACCAACGCTAAACATACCGCGGCAAGTTTAAGCTTTTCAATTTCTGAGTCAAGTTTATCAGCATCAATTTCACCTTCAGTTCTCAACTTTTCAGTATTTCTAGGGAGTAAAGACAGAACGTCTTTTAGAATCAGCTGTATATACTCCAGAAAAAAAACTATACAAACACTGGAAAAAAAGAAGTAATTTACTCTTCAAAATAGAAGGTGGACAAACCTCTCAGTTCGGTCCGTATACTTAAAATGACGTAATGCTTCACTAACGCCGTTACAAACACTTATCCAAAATGCAACTTAGAAAAACCGTCCTTACATTGCATCGAGTGAGTTAATTTTAGGAAAACGTTATAAATTATAATAACACTTCAAGAGTATTTTCTAAACAAGGTTGGAAAACAAATTGCTGTTAGTTCAAGAATTAAAAACTTTGGAAATAATGAACTTGCTATATTCAAGATTAAATATTGTTTCCCTGAAATAAAATGATTTTCTGTCAATATAAACTAGAACTTTTTCTCAGCTCTATAAACCCCTTGTATCTTTTATTAGTAAAAGACACTTGCTGACATATTAACAACTCTACGTTTTCCAAGACATTTCAATTTGGAATTTTTAATATTCATATGTACCAAGTAAACAAGGTTTTTTCCTGTACATCAATCAATCTCTGTTATTTGCTTGTGCATGGGCAATGATAAAGAACGGTACCTACTCCTATGATATTTTTCCTTCCTTCTCTGAAAATACATCGGATTATTCCGCAGTGTAGGCAACGATTTTATTACTAAAGAAAATACCGATGCTAAACTTATATTTGTGGAATCCTTAAAAAATGTTCTGCTGTCCTCTGATTCGGAAGTGTGACTGGTGATGAAACCATCACCATTCACATTAAGAAAGTGCAAAGTCTTAATTGGGCAACAATCGGCATTGTGTCATAGGACATGCAACAAAAATTCTGCAGGTTCGACGGGTTCCAGGCAGTCGGTTAGTTTTGCTGTTAAACATTTACGGTTATACATATTTTACTCTTCATTTTATTTCGCAAAACTCAATTTGAAACTGCGCTAAAAACACATTAACATGATACAATTTAGTAACTACAGGAAACCTAAGCATTTGATGGAAACGAACTGGTTTTGAACCAGTGTCTATGGCTTTGATGTCCGCATACTTTGTCACCCGAGCTAAAGGCGCAACGCACTTAAAAAGAACATTTCGCTAGTATATCTATCACCGCTTCGAACCAAGTTCGAAGTAACATATTTTTTACTTCTTTATAATTCCAAATTCTTTGATTTGATATTATTTCCACAATCGCGGAAATGCAAAAAAAACCCAAACAAAAACAGTTTCAAATTCTTTTGCCTTTTTTTCAATGTAAATGTGGTCTTAATACATGTAATTGTAAAACCCAAACCGAAATGAACGGTTCATACCTTGCTCTTTTTACCGTTGCCTAGGATTTTCAAATTTTCTATGTAAAGAAAGTACAAATGACAAAACGAAATATCAATAAATGATATTTGGGGGTCAGAAGTAAAATCCGTGACTGAGATTTCTTTTCACAGAGTAGTCTGCAAGGCAAAACAACAGAAAAACAAGCAATACAAAAATACCTCTCTGTTTCTTCTGTAATAAGATTATTCAAGTATGTCTGTAGCTCTATTTCCTGTGCTATTCTTTTTTCATCCATAGCATTCCACCTCTAAAAATATAAATCATTATCTAAAAAGCATTATTTTTGATTCCCCAGCTTTGTGAGAATAATATTACCAAAGAAGCATAGTTATTCAAACACAGGTGAATATATTTTGCAAGTACTGGTAGTGACTATGTTCTTATAAAGCTAATAATGAACCCGGGATACATGTGTGGTTTTCTTCCAAAAAAGTATTTGTACCTGCTATTAAGGTCGACTAGTAGAGCATGCGTATTAAACTTGGACTGAAAAATTACAAAACTTTCCATATTCTGTACATTGAGGCTCTTATCTTATTCCACTCAAATGCAGAATTGATTTCACCCTCAACACAAACATTGCTTGTATATAGCCTAGCACAGAGCAACTCATTTCAAAAATACATGCTACAATCTAGTGATAGATGCATTTTTTACAGGCAGCTCCACGTGCAGCAACGAAAGAAATTGTTCAAATGAACAGGAAAGAAAGGAAGAAAGAAAGAAAGAAAGAAAGAAAAGAAAGAAGAGAAAGAAAGAAAGAAAAAAAGGAAAGAAAAGAAAGAAAGAAAAGAAAGAAAGAAAAGAAAGAAAGAAAAGAGAGAAACAAAGGTCGGAACAAACTTGGCCGGTAATGTGAGTTTAAGTAGGTCCACTTAAATAAAAACCAGTATCCTTAAACACTATACCACAAGGCTTGTAATAACCAATGGGTCTTAATAGTAGTATAAGATTTAAATAAACATCTTCAGGCTTTTTTTACCTCCAAATTCACTTTTTCCTTTCCCTCTGCTGGAAATAATCGAAAGCTGTTTCCTGATCTTAACTACTCTCGTAATTAACATCATAACTGCATACACAAAAAAGACTTAAAATAACGTCATCAGGTCTTGAAATAGCTATTAGTTCGGACTTTTTAAAGATTGAGACTGATTAGCTCATAAACATAGTGATAATAAAGCAAAATTCAGTGATTAGTACAGACCTGACTGCCAGCGGTGTGTTTCTCTGACGTCATTTGATATTTGAGATTGCTTCTTATTAAGTTTTTTTAATGAAAAATGCTTGGTAGGCAGAAAATTTTGCGTACTGACACTGTTTGTGTAATCTGATTAGCTTGAAACACGTTGAAACACAAAAATTTTGGTTTTTCAATTGTGGTTGTAATTATGAAGTGAAATAAATCCCCCAAAACCAAAATATATTTTTTTAAAAGAAGAAAAATATACAATATTATAATTTTTTACTACAAATATCAACAAGTTGCAAATTTTAGCAATACCTGACAACTATTGGTAATCATCAACGATCTTACAAATGTCTTTTACTAACTGGCAGTAAAGAAGACAAAATCACGAGGTTTAATCAATCTATCTTTAATTAAATAACAACTTTTTATTCTACACAAAAAGGCTTTTCAATGATGGGCAGCTTTAGCATTTCAGAAACAAAGGCAGTACAAATGGCAATAAGCTGCAGGAGCTCTGATCTCATCATTCTGAGCATTGTATACATTGTAATATTTCACTTGTCTGACTTGTGGAAACTGACAAGGTGCAACACAAAATTTGTTTAATGCGGATCAAAAAGTAAGTAAGTATGAAGTGTATCAATGACGACAAGGAGGAGCAACAAATCAGGTCAAGTAAAAAAGATTTGTTCCGAGTGTTAGATACGACTTGGTATTAACGCTGATAGTTGCCTAGGAACCAAAAACCTTTAGCAGTTGATACTCTAGGTAAGGTGTGTGTGGTGTAAGTGCATGGTAATGAATAATAATAGAACGGGCAAAATTTTGTTATTCAGGTGCATCGTAAATGGGTATATACAACTCAAAAAATATAATTTACCAGGTTAGTGGGTAGAAAAAAATTCTTTATGGAAAAAAAATTGTGCAGGTTTTTCGTTGGGTTTTATTTTTTCTAAAGGAAAAGTGTGTCAAAGCTTTAAATCTAACAAATAAGGCAAGAACAAAAATTCTAATGCTTTCCTTTTTCACGGTATAACAACATTGCCGTAAAAACTGTTAGCTCAAAAGATATTTTGTTACACATCTCTTTTACAAAACGAAATAAGGAGCAGGTGCCGGGAGACTTAAAACCACTGGTGGTAGTAGTGGTGGTAGCAGCACCAACAGGAGCAGCATTAGTAGGTGGTATTAGTAGTTGTAGTAGTGGCAGTAGAAGCAATAGTGGTAGTAGTAGTAGTAGTAGTAGTAGTAGTAGTAGTAGTAGTAGTAGTAGTAGTAATAGTGGTAGTAGTAAGTTGTGGTAGTAGTAGTGATAGTAGCTTGAAGAGGTAGTAGTAGTAATAGTGGTAGTAGTAGTAGAGTAGTAGTAGTAGTAGTAGTAGTAGTAGTAGTAGTAGTAGTAGTAGTAGTACCAGGAGGAGGAGCAAGACAAAGAGGAGCAGCAGCAGCAGTAGTGCCCTCTTAAAGTGACTTAGCTGTAATACATCAATATCTTCCTTTGAAATGTAAAAACATACTATTTTTAAAAGCTGACAAATTTTATTCTTGACTGCAGAAAAAGGGATCCAAAAATTGCCAAACACATTAATTATTTTGACCAAAAATGTGTTTTAAAATATGCCCTCTGCAATATCAAGGATGTTCCTTCTAGTAATTCTTTTGCCAAATATATGGGAGATTTCTATTTTTAACTCTTATTCCTAGTTCAGTTTCTGACTTACCAGAAACATGTGCCTCTTTAACGTAAATTTTACTTCCTCTGTTGTGCAAAATGCACTTTTTCTACTTACTTCACATGTTGTCTGAGTGATAATGGAATATTAATATTTGCAAGTACATTTTCATTATAACATTCCTATCTTTGTATGTTTTATAGTTCTGTGAGTTCTCCTGTTTCACTGTTCAATGTTCACAAAAATGCTACTTCATCTTCTAGGAAAAACCCGAGCAACACTCACAAAAAACACTATGAAATTATGGGTGATGCTTAAACCTTCAGCAACCACATACCTTCTTTTTTGCAGACCTCAGCGCATTTGCAACATCATCTCCAAAATTAAGTTTTTGCTCTTTAGCAAGATCATAAGCTAAGTGAATAAAGGACAAATAGGTGATTATAATTTTAGACAGATACCTTACAATATTTAAGATATGCTATATTGGTAAATATCCTAGACTACTTTTGGTACTTGGACTGGTACAATGCAGTAAACAATGTCTACAATATACAATAGATTCTGAAATGATACTAGTTTAAAAAGAATGCAGTGATTTGACATATTTTCATTCATCATCATCATATTTGGTTTTATGTCCATTTTACATGCTGGCATGTGCTGGACAGTTCAATAAAATGGTCTTCCAGGCCAGTCTGCCCTTTACTTGATCTTTGGTGATACCTTTTTGCTTCAAATCCGATTTGATTACTTCCTCTCATGTTTTCTTTGGTCTTTGTTTCATAACAGCACCTTCCATTTTCACTGATATGCACCTCAATGCACTTTACAGAAAAAAGAAATCCCATAGTAAAAAGATCTTAATGAAAACCAAGCTACATAACAACTGTAACATTTTGAATCAAAATAGAATACACTTTTGAGTAAAAGCAATGGTAGCAGTATTGCTTGGGGGAGAGACAAGTGATTGGACTCAAACAAAAGGATGAAAGCGAAAACTTTACTATTAATCTCTGCAAAGCACAAAAACCCTATGACTCTTTGTTTACATGAATAACTTGAATACTTTCCAACAGTGAAATTTTGCATGAAGCCATACTGTTTTCGCAAATGAACTAATTAAAACAAGAAAAATGGGTATGTGGCTTAGATATCACAGCAGAATGTACCACACTAAAAAGGCTATCTTCATTTTCTCTCACCAGTATGGCACCTTGGCAAATGTGCCTATACAGAAAAAATGCAACAATCAAAACCTATTAGTATGACCACATAGAAAATGACACTGAAAGCTTAACAATGGGCTAAACTTATATATAACAAGAATACAATGCAGCTTAGAAGGCTGTAACATGAACAAATTTGCTGGGGAAAAATTAACTAGACTCTCACTCACTCACTCACTCTCTGCCTGTCTCTGTCTGTCTGTCTGTCTGTTTGTTTGTCTCTCTCTCTGCCTGTCTGTTCATCTGTCTCTCCTAAAAAAATATGTTTTAGAAAATATAAAAGCATTAAAAAACACAAAAATGCTTGCCATTTTTGTGCAGCATACCACAGTGTAACAAAACTTAAATAAATGTTTGCCAGATAACAGTGGCAAAGTGAAAGATTTTATACATTGTGCCTTTAACTCTTTTACTCCCTCATCCTCTGTGTGTAAAAGAAATTTCAACCAAATGGAGAGTAAAAGTGCTCTGTATATCCAAATGTAGAGCTTTATAAACAAATAAATATAAAAATATATACAAAATATTAAAAACTAAAAAAATAACTTAACTTCCATGCAAATAACAATGTAACCACCAGGTGAACTACTGTGCATAAGCTGGCTCTTTTAATGGTGGCAAAAGTTAATTACATAATATTTATCTGCATGTCAGGATTTGGTTAAAACTTCTGCGTGTTTGTTTGAAAGAGTAAATTTGTTTTTACAAAAAACTGTCATCTTTTCTTTGAAAATAGGTTCCACTCTTTAGAATCACTCCTTTATGTGCAACCTTGCTTCAAAAGAGGCAATTTTATGGAAAACGATTTTCCTGATTTCTTTAAATTTCAAGCACAAAATTTCCATACTTCAGAATTGTTCATAATTGGTGTAATGTGTGTTGAACTCATGCTCCCTATGCTCATGTATGTTTTTTCATTATTCACCTTCTAACAGGAAGTTGTTAATTTTGCAAAATTCTGAAATAATGTGATGCATATTAATTTAGTAAACCAGCCACTACATATGACAAAGCTCTGCAAGAAAGTGGGTTTCAGACAAGTTGAAGTTTAGCTATGTAAACTACTCTGTAACAGAATATTAATTCCACCTATGAAATTCTGTTCTTACTTTTTTCCAGATCTGATTAATTTTGTACCTGGATTAATGATTTGAAAGCAAAATTGATAGAATAATGTTAAATGAATAATTATCTTGTGCTTCACAAAGAATTTTAAAGGAAAAAGTGACACCATAAGTGGGTGAAAATAATTACTTAATAAAAACTTGTGTTAAAATAAAACCAAAAAATGTTTTGTAAGTTATATTAGTTGCATATCTAGTTAATTTTGTGCATAACTGTGTTTGTTTTAGAAAACAATATTTTTTAATAAATCCTAGGGCTCTCTATGTAAACAATGGTCACAAATATGTGTTTCATGAAGCAACATGGTACTTATACTCCTCTCCACTTCTGTCACATCTGTCATGCTTATTTTACACCTAGCTTAATATTTTATGCTGATACCTCCCAAAAAAATTGTGGTGTCACTTCTCTTTTTAATAGGAATATGGTTTTATATAAAAATAAGTTATGCAAGTCTTAGCAAAAGTAAATATTTTGATATTTAACTGTTATACATTGAATTAATTGAATTCTAATTCAATTTTCAAATACAATTACACCACATCAAAAGCTCATTTAATTATTTAAAAATTCAAATATTTTTCTTCTTCTAATTAATATTTTAACACAAATTATGTAATAAGAAGGGAAAAGACCTGACAATGTCAACCCATGGATACAGAACAATACTCTTAAAAGAAAAGACTGATACATACATACCAAACATTTTTAGGTATATTTTATCACCAGTAACATTAAACAATAGGCAGCCGATTGGCTAAAATTTGTAAAGGTTCAATCATACACTCCTTGGAACCTTGTTCTTAACACAAAAGCTACTGCAATGAAATATTTGTAAGTAACAAAAACAATGCAACATCATTTTTTAACAAAATGTAAATAAAACCTTCATACCTAAAGCCAACTCCATAAGCAACAAGTTGCATCCTATATAATGGCATAATTAGCAACAACAGAACATCTATTTTTTGGTACAAACTGGGGTCCATATCTTCAGGAATTATAGTTGCCAAGCATATCAATGAAATATGACCACTGAAGTTATTATCAGTAAAAAATTAACCTTAACAGATATTTGATATTGTCCTTTCCTTGAAACAAAACAGTGATGTCACACTCATGGATTCAAAATAAAAACAATGCAAAGTTCTAGTTTCATATGGTAACATTATTCATTCAACATTGGTACAGTTTACAAAAACAAGATATCATCATTCAACAACTCTGGTGCAAAAATGTTCTCTTGTTGCACATGGGCAATCTTCTCATCACAGTGAACAATATAATCTCCAAACATAACACTTCAAACAAGCACCAGCCAACTATAACTATAAAACTGGCCACATTTCTGCCCTTTAAACATTTTTGCTATGGGAATTTTTTAACCATGCATAAAGATTTAGTACTTTTACATTGTATAGTACCTACCATATTTGGGGCATAAAACACAAAAATGATACCCACCTCTTTTAAAACTAGTGATAGCTTCATCAAAATTCTCAAGCTCCACATGTGCTTGTCCAAGAAAAAAGCTTCCTTTCACACTTTTTGGATCAACTTCTATAGCTCTCTGACAGTCTGCAATGGCTTTATTCCATTTTTGAAGCTTGATAAAGCAAAGGGCTCTGTTTGTATAAAATGTAGCTGCTGATGGATTTTTGAGCTGAAAAAGAATCATGTTATCCAAAATAAAACCAACACTATTACTTTTTACAAACAACTTAAAAGTACTAGATAATACCTACTGTTGCTCCAAGCAAAAAAAAATCAATATGTACATGTTTCAAGCCTGATCCAATTATGAGACAGTCCTGCAATTTGAATAAATCAAAGATGCCAATACGTATTAACTAGGGGGCTGACCAATAGGTCACTAGAGACTTAAACAGGTGCCCTGCATATATATGCTTCACATGAATGAAATCAAATTTTTGGGTTTTTACATGACTGATATCAAATACACGTTGCTAAACATTCCTTTTCAATTTCAAGTAAATAAAAACCCTAAATATTATATTTACCTATTCTTGTGCACCATTTTTTAACTGGCTTTGTAATATCCTAAATGATAACTGCTATGCAAGGTCGGGTACCCAGTAGGAGACATCTGGTAACTTCTGTTTTTGAGAATGTGAGGGGAAAATGTTTCTTAACAAAAATGGTGTAGTTTTTTCATGATACAAAATTGTTGAGTACCTCATATTTTTCATTAATAATCAGATAGATCTTTATATATGTATATAAATACAAAAACACACACACACACACATATATATATATATGTGTGTGTGTGTATAAATTCTTGAAATACAAAATAAATGTATAAATATGAATATCCGAACAGAACAGTAAAAAACTTAACTTAACACTTAACATGTAATCCTTTTTTTTTCATGACATGCATGGAATGAAGAAACAAAACTGAAAACATTACAAAATGTCTGTATATCACATGATTGCTTACCTTCCATAAAATAGTATAATTTATCTTACCTTATATCAACAAGGCACACCCATTAAGATTATAATCCTTAGTAAGTTGGTGATGGCTAACTATACAACATGCTTTTATTTCCCCCTGTTTTTTTTAAGTTAATTCCATGCTACAATCAGATGGCCCCATAGGTAGCATAGCAGGTTTCGGTATAACATCAGTTTTATTGCAAACACTGTTTAAAAGTTATAAAAATTAGAACTTTTTTTTAAAAATTTTAAAATTGTGTGTCTTTTGCTTCAAGCACAACTTGGAAAGCTTTAGGCAGGTTTCACAGTAGTAAAGGTTGAAAGAAATATTTTCCTCTATTTTTCTTTTTATATCAGCAAATGACATTAGTATTGTGATAGATGCCATTTCCCCCACACACATCAACATGTTGGTATTGTAATTTTAAATAAAAAACGTGAAGCACTAACAAAATAATAAATATCAAAGGCAAACGTGACATGTTCGAGATCCATCTGTACTGTCTATTTTAGACATGTCTCAACATTGTAATTAAAAAGTATAATGTCATTTAGAAACCACCCTGGTACAATCATTGCTCTGTCAATTGGGTGTTTAAAGTAAAATTGTCCAGAAAAGTATACAAAAAGCAGTGAATCAAAAAATTAAGTTTGTTGTATGCTTTTAGAAGATCTGTAGTGAAAAAATGTAGTATTGTGAATCAAATATAGCATTACAATGTTGAACAACTGACAAACATGGTGACCAGCACTTGTGTCTGTCATTGTCTGCTAATGTCTGCTAGCTTATAGGTGATCATCTTTAATAATTGCAAATATATCTTCAATGTTCCTTGCCTAGACAGTTGGCCCTTGCTCTGCTGTTGATAACAGAGTGAGTTCAAATGATTGCACATATATTTCAGCAACCAAAGACGATTAAGGAGCTCCCATGTATGTTTTTCACAAAAAGTTTTCACAAAGAATTAACAATTATTTACAGCACTCTGTTCCCACTGGATTAATGGTGAGATTATAAGTACTGTGTTTTAGAATAACAAGGTTTTAAAGTCTTGTGTCAGATCTTTTCCCTTTTTTCCAATTTATGTAATTATCTCTTAATTCCTTGAAGGATTTGCTATTACAGAGGCTAACATTAAACATCCATCTAACCATTTACATTTCTGTTCTTGAGGGTCTACTTATGTCATCAACTTTCCCAGACCACATTTCACACCCAGAAGAGGTTGAAAAAAAATTAGTGAGAAACTAGGGCACTAAAATGAACCATTTGGCAATTAATCATTAAAATATTAATCATCAGGAAAAAAAGACACTTGTCATAAAAATCTGATTGACATGCAACTAAAGATCTTGACAAAATACTGACATGCCTCCAGAAATTTCCTGAGTTCAAGAATATAATGTGGACAATAATTTTAGTATGAAAATTTTCAGATACTCACAAACAATAAATAAATAAAATTCATAAAACTACCAATTTAAAAAATTGCTTCTCATTTACAACTTTTAAAAGCACTTTAGACAAAAATGGGCTAAGCTACTCAGCTCTTAGGGCATTCCTTATCAAAATTATCAGATCAAGACCTTCCTGTATTCCTTTCAGTTAATCAATTTCTTTTTTGAGGCTTACATATATATTTTCATCAAAATGACAAAGTAAAAAATGTATAAAAAGTACAGTTTGGCAATTTATCACTCTACAAACATACCAAGCAAACTTTAAAAATGGAGCATAGATGTTGTTCTTGAAGTTGTTTCTTTCACAATTTATCTGAAACTAAATGATAGAGTTGATAGAAGACGAGTAGGCTTTATGTGCTAGGTTTGGGTCACTTTAAAAAATATTCCTTTAAACCAAGAAGCAACAAAGCTGTACTTGGCAAGTGATGATGAAGGTAATTACATCATGCCAATGATGCTGTATCACAGCAGCCCTGATAAATGCAGCAAATGAAATAGCACAAGGTTTATCCGTCAATAACAATGTACATGCAAGTATCGTTTAATTTTTAAATAAACTTTCCCAAACAAAATAAATGGAAGCAGTTCTGTCCTGCCACTAATTAACGAAAAAGTCGTTCTGTCAATATCTATTCAATGCTTATTCCAGTCAAACCAGGACTAGCTTTTAAAGTTTCCTGTTGACTTTTATCATAAGGTTGCAAAAACTGTTTGTTTTGTTAAAAAGCTCGTCTGATAATATTTATTATACCTAACAGTTTATGTTTTAGCTGACTAAGCAAATAATAAATAGTTGAGCAAATCACCTTGTTTATGCATCTTTGTCCCAGTCGAAATAAAGTAATACCCATGGCTTCGCCCCAACAAAACAATGAAACAGCAGGTAACCAAAAATACAATAATATAAATCAAGCCTTACTATCGCTTTGGAGTAGCACCCGATGGCATCTTCATACTGTCGAGCAGCAAAGAGCCTGTTTCCTTGGTCTTTCAAATCAATCGCACTCATACTACAATATTTTTGGCTCTGACTACATGAAAATTGTCATGGCGGAGGCAAATGCAATAAGAGTACGTCCTGTTAATTTAAAAACAACCACAACTATGTCATGTGAACGACCATTTCATACAAACAAAGCTCTCCTTTCTTGTCCGACGATAAAATGTTTAACTCCACAAGCACAACAACATCAACCCTAAAGTAATGAATTGGTGGAGCTGTGAAAAGCAGCTTTTCGATTGCCTGTGAGCACTGGTCTGATTCACTGCGCTACTTTTTTCCCTCTTTGTTCTTTGCTTTGATCTGAAAAATGACTGGATAACGCAACCTATTGTTTAACCACCCTCATTTTGAAGTCAAACATAATTACCAATGCCATTTTGAGGTAGCTCCCAAAAACGCGGGAAATTTTAAGTGATCACAGGCAAAATAAAGTGAAAACATGGAATTCAATAATGTGCATTTCTTAGTAAAAAGAGGGGGAAAGATGGAGAAAATAAAGCGGAATGACAGGAAGGAAAGCGATGACAATAAATTTTCTATTAAAAGGAAGCACCCAATAACATTTTGATTTCACTTTGAACAATTTATTTTAATTTCTTAATAACCAGAGTTTTAGCCTATCCTATCATTGTCCATCAGAAAAGAGCGACATAAAGTTGGGTATTTGTGTATTTACCGCTCTCGCTAATTTTTTTGTTCCGTGTCATTAAATTGTTGCCAGACCTGTAATCCCAGATTAAAAATTCAGGGCTTTTAATAACAGCAGAAAATCATCCTGTGGGAATGGAAATCACATTTGACCATGGTGAATCTGCAGGTCATGTTTTGTTCTGCTGTATGTTTCTAAGGGAGTTAGACAGGGATAAAATATAAAGAAGTTCCATCATGATGGTTGGAGCTTAAGTGGTTACTCTGGTATGTTTCAACCCCGTGAGTCTATTAAACGATTAAAGATTTTGCCCAGTTGGTGACAGGCACCGGACCACCATGGTTGGTGTGGAGTGCATGAAATTTTGTGAAAACCAAACCAATCACCGGAAACAGACTTCAAAATAAAACAATGATATGATAGACACAGTTGAAAGCCATTATACATCACGAATATAATATTTCTCATATGATACGTGTGATCAACACCGGATGCTTAGGTAGCCATTTTCTTGAAACTGTTTAAAAGGTTTATTTTATCCTTGAAAATATTACCGCACTTAAATAGAGATATCAAACACAAACAGCAATAACTATAACAGTAGTTGACCTTGTACATTTACTACAAACAATGTATTCGAGTGTATTCTTTACATTTTAATTTAAACTTATTCAGTAAGTCCTCTGATAGCTTGAATCTAAATCAAGCTGCAAGCTGTTCTGGTTTATTCATTTTTATCAACATACTTGTATTCAGTGAGTTTTGATGGTCTAATGTTAAACGGAATTTCGTGTAATTTTTGGCAATCATACAAAATTTACGTTCTTCTACAGCATTACTGTAAGCAATAGTTTACAAGGACGACGCAGCTGAGGCAATTTTGGCAATGACGTTTTTAAGTAGTTCGATTCATGTCCATTCTGTGTTAAGACTTCTCTTCAGAGGTTTCTGTCTTTGAATTGTTCCAGATAATCGACGGTACTTCAATGCTTGCCAATGCTTGAAACTGAAGGAATTCTTCCTCCAGAGAATCCAGGTCCAGCGGATTTTGAGAATAATTTTGAAACCGTGTCAGATTATCAGAGGTTAAAGAATGTACTATGATGTACAAGCATCAATGATATTTTGACTTCAGCTTCTATAGATGGAAGAATAGAACTGAAACTTATGGATGGAAGATCTATCTTTGAGTTTCCTAAACAATGAAAAGAATAACATGCGCAGTGTTTAACCAGTATGAAATAATTTAGATTGATAACGGCACTTACTAGTTTTAGAGACTTGGACTCTGCTTGGGCTTCAACTCAGGTCCAGGATATCATACGTACTTTTCAAAGTAGGTGTTAAAGTTGCATTTAAAGATGATTAAGACACACATGATCGAAACTAGTTTTCTGTGATTGTTTAAAGAAGAAAAGTTTAGCTTATACCCCGAGAAAATTTAAATGGCTTGGAACCAAAGTTGTTATTTCAAAAAACGTCACCATTATACTCTCTTTCGTTTAATGTTATTGTGATAAAAATATTTTCCGAAATTTGTTGTGATCGATTGTATGGCCATAAATAAAATATCTAAAGTTGAAGTTTGGAAGTTAAAGTGGAATCAAAAGAAATGATTTTGACATGGAAATACAGAAAGGATACATCATTTCAAAATACTTGTTGTTGACAGACAGTTGAGGTAGACTGAAAGAGTGAGAACAAACCAGGAAATGTTTTGAGCCTGCATCATCAACAAAGGAGTACGACAGTGGTGTTATTGTAGTCCTTACTGATCAATATCTATAGCGAAGGAATAGTTATTAAGAAATCCATTGAACACAGAGAGAAAAAGATGTTTTCTTGAGTGGAAGTCTTATGAAAGCAGGGAGAATTTGTAGATGATCAGACAAGTGCAGAGATCATTGCAGAAGGTCTACAAAAATTCTTGACCAGAAATAATATGGTAGTAGAAACCCCAAATGAAAATCAATTAAAAGAAAATAAAAGCAATAAATTGTATCAAAGGAATTACTCTTGAACAAGTGTAACAGTTCAGGTACCTCGTTAGACTTGTAAGGGAAGGGGGGAGAAGTGAAAGAGAGGTAATAGCAGGAATTGCTAGGGTACTAAACATGTTTGATCCTTACCAATGCCCCAAAGAAGACCTGAAGAAGAGGCCTGTAAGGATCTTTGTATAAAGTTTGCTCCTGTATGGCTGAAAACATCAACCATGAAGAATGACAACATTATGCGACCTAAGAGTTGTGAAAGGTGGACGTGGAGAAGAAACCAGAAAATAAGTTGCGCAGATTGAGTGAGAGACAAAGAAGTAATGAAGAGAGATGGAAAAAAGAGGAAAATGATAGAAATCACGTTGAAAAAGGAAGCTTATTGGATGAGCAACATTATGAGGTCAGAAGGAACACTGCGGAACGTTGTGGAAGGAATAGTGCATGGCAAAAGAACATACCATACAATGAAAGAAATAGCTTTGGATAAGGAAGAATCAAGGCAAATAACATGGCGAAGACTTGCCTGTGGTCTGACTTCTTACAAGAAAAAATTTTGTTGTCATATACTGAGTGTAACATAAAATTCTAGATTTCATTGTTTTGGTCAAGATCCAATTAAAGGTCACTTTGTTGTTTGTTGTATCTTCCATTAAATCATGCAAGCTTTATCTATTTAACAAAATCTGTAAATGTATGAGACTGTATAACTGAAACACCTTGTTAGATGGTGGTAGTACAATTGGATGCTTGCCAGACTTAATACAACTTGGCTGGACCAAGAAAGAGTATGTATAATGCTTCTGTATGGTGTTCAAATGGAAAATGGTATATGACTTGCCTTGTTAGAACGGTATTTATATGACGTTTGAGGTCTTATGACTAAAAGGACTGATTGTTTGAGAGATATTCAAGACATCATATATTTTGGTTAACACTACTTTAAACATTTATTTACTTGGTTCATTTAGGGAATTAAGAATTACGAATCTTTGTTAGAAAGTGAGTGGTTTTAGTTCCAATCTATGGTCAATAACTTGTGTTTAGAAGCATGTCCTTGAAAAACTTCAGTTTACAAACAGCATTAATTTACAAATAAACAGTAACTGCCTGTGATTTTGGAGTTGTGTTATGTTCTTTATTTTCTTCCCTTTGATTTTTTGAACTGAATGTAATGCACAGTAAACTTTTGCTGCATTCATTTGTTGTATTAACGTACGTTACATATAACATTGATTTATAGGTACTTTGGCAAGGTAACGTGATAGGAAAATAAAATTGCTATACAGGAGCAGTAAGAACTGATTACAGTTGCCAAACATTGAAAGCGGTCTTTTCTGGTGAGGTATCTGGGTAATCAAGAGAACCTTGGTACTGTAAAAAAATTTATGCATCAGCAACAAAATGCCCTTATTGGATACAAGATCATTAAAACGGTCAAAGAAAACCAGAAATAAATCTGACAGATCTTCCCGCCAAGAGACCCTGATCTCTTTGTAAGTCTATTGATGCAAAAAAAGCTTGTTCTGTGATAACCCAGCAGTACTCGATGTCCAGCATTCTGAAAGGAGTCAGAGTGCTGGACGCTGTGAAACAACTGATTTTTGAAGTAAGATTTTGGCATCCTGTTTTGGAAATATTTATGCAAGGTTTAGTGATATAAAGCACTGCTTTATGATTTCCTTTAAGCTGATTCTTGTTGAAACAATTTAAAGTCAATTGCTAGGAAAGCCAAAGCTGAAATAGATGAAACTTAGAATAGTACTAATTTCCATCCGACAGAGAATGCTATAAGAAATAAGGGGAAAGACTGGACATCGCACAGTTTGCTGTTATGTGTGAAAGACTTTGTAACCTGGAAAATGAAACAGATCAGTATTGGCCAAATCATTGTTCAAACTGCACGACATAAAACAGCAATGCGTCCTATCTTGAGTGGAATTGGAAAGCATTTTTTGGTCATATGGATAAACTATTAGGGCATGGCTTATCATAGGCAATACCCTATGATAAAGTGTGCAAAAACCTGGAGGAATGGAATACAAACAAGTGAAATATTACATCTGACAAGGAACAGGGTTAATTGGAACATCATGATAGCCAACGTCTACAGACATGGCACTTAGAAGAAGAAGATGATAATAAAGTCGTTAAATCCAAGCAATCAGTCATTTAGGGTCCGTTCATTGGAGATAAATTAACAAGGAAGAAAGATGTCGCCTTTACATAAAATGGCGTCGATAATCCAGATTACAACACGTCATTCCGGATAGAAAGGAAAACGTTTCATAGAATAGGAAACATTTCAGCTTCAACAACCAAAACCCGTCCCATTGGAAGGGTGATCAACAATACTTTCACGGGACAAATTAGACAAATGAATTAAAATAACTTGTCTTGTATCACGTTATACCAATGGTATCATGCTACCAACCACTAAAACCATATAGTCCGGAAATCATGTAGATTCCTCTCCAACAACTCGATATGCGCTATCATTTCACTTCAGAAACATATGCTTATTTGATATGACGGTTTTAGCAAGCTTTTTATATCACCTTTAAAACCAAATCTTAACTAGACTGGTTGCATGCAAAACCTACATTTTCGAAAGGTAGGAAGCTGCCAAGAACAGGTTGGCAAAAATCTCCACCTGGTGATAAATTTGATATATACGAGAAAATTAGGTATCATCCCATCATGTGTAACAATTGCTAAGCTACTGTGGTACAAAGCAACTAGTATTATCAAGTCAAAGAATTTAGATGTATTAAGTGACGCTTTTGTATTCTTTTGAGTTTCCTTGGAAACATATGGTGCAAGCTTACGATTTAAGGAGATGTTAGAACAGAGCTATGCTAAATATTAGATCTCTATCCTTTTTTGGAACGTCTATAGATTGTGTGTTAAGGAAGAATTTCATTCTGAAGTCCACTTTGAAAAATCATTTGATACTCTATTAGAACGCTATTATGAAATCACAAAAAAGAAAGAATAAAAGAAACTTTTTTGCAGATTCTGAGACAGACGAACACTTTGATAAACACCACTACCTAATGTTTCTGTACAAAACTTTTGAGATATCTGTGATGCTGCCATTTAAGACAAAGTTAATCTCAACGATCTTTCAACGTTTTGAAAACTTGAACCCTTCCAAACAAGATTGGTTGTATTCATAGCCAATTTTAAAGAAAAGTCTACAACAGCAAGTTGATTCTAACATTTGATTCTTAGCATTCAAATACACACATCTCGATACAATGTAATGTCGGAGCTAAGGTATAGTTAGTGCTTAAGGCATTTTACCTGCTTTTGTTAAACACTCTCTATTCACAGAAAAATCTAAGAAAACCTATGTTAACTTCTGACGCTGCTTGCTCTCTTGATATTTTTGTAAACAGCTGCCTGTCCTACTGAATGGATGCATGATACTGTGTCATATCCTGCCGTGTGTTATCCTTCAAACACACTTAGTATGTTGTAAATCTGCTTTGTATAACCGGTAATTCACAATTCACTTAATTTTTCTCCCCTTTTTTGTTTATATGTGAAGTAAAGAGCTTTTTTCGCCTTGAAAATGGTGTAGTGCAAGAACAAGCAGACCAGTATCTTCAACAATGAGGACCTTAGCATAGTCCCTTGTTATTTTTAAGGTTGTCTCTACAATAAGGAGGTCAGCATCACCACTGGCATGATGCGTTGTAATATCAGTTTTTTAGTTCTTCACCAAGTGGCAGCCAAAAGGTTTGCTTTTGCTCTCACGAAATGCTGGTTTTAGACATTAAGAGGTGATTATTCAGGGTCAAAATCAAAGACTTCCTTTATCTCTTCTTACACTCAATGTAATCTTAGTTAAACCACAATCATAGCCGTTATCAAGGGCAGCTGTTGGACATTTACCATGTTTCTTTATGTAAGTCACATACGCTGGGCAAGTTTGCTAAAAAATTGCCCCTTGGTTTGTGATAATTTGTGCAGAAGCTACTCACCATTAACAAATTACAATCCCAATTTCGTGCAGGAAGTTTGACAAAGCATGTTTTAATTTTAGCTTATCTGCGTCATTCATTATGCCATGGTCACCAAACTATGACATTGGGCAGAGCATTTGTACACATTTTGTTTACGAATGCTGTTTGTAATTCCTCCATGTTGTAAACAGCAACTAACCTTTGAAATGGGAAATCCATATCCGCACAGACATTTTTTAATGGATTATAATTCTGTTGTCTTCATGGAAACTATCACGGCTTTGAGCTTTAAGGGGAAGCTGAAAAATATCCTATCACTGGTTCCAGGGATAAGAATTTCTCCCATCTCAAAATCCTGGTACACATTTAGTAAATCCATTTGCTACTTTACTGAACTCTAGGCTGATATGTCTTTATTCTACTATGAAATGATCTCTCTCTCTCTCTCTCTCTTGTTATTTATGTAGAATCTTAAATTAATTTAAGTGGTGCCTAGTAAATCGTGCTTGTACAATGTCTTATGATGATATTTTGTTTGGTGCGTTATACCGATGAAATACTGCATAGTTTTATTCATTTCTGGTGAAACAAACATTAAAAAAATATATTGCTTTTTGCTTTTCACCCTTATTACGCCCTCTCGTCAAGCTCCTAAGTAAATTCAGGCTTCACACAAGAGCTTACTCTACCGTTAGAGATGATGAAAAGCCTACCTAGAAATGATGACTTCTATTTATAACTTTAAACCAATTTCTGAAGTGCTTATCAAGTCATGTTTAGTCAGGAAAATCTGAGACTTTAGTAAGATACAAAGACACTGATCTCTGACAGTGCAACTTTCCTGAATATGCAAATTAATGGCATTTACACTCCCTTTGGGATAAATCAGCTCACGCAGTGCCTACAATCTTGATCCTTGAGTTATATATCTATAACGGCGAAAGAGCTCGTTTATTAAAAGCCTTCTATTCTCAGCATTCCCAGAACGCTTTCCTTATTCTGATGTTCCTTGATGAATATTTACTTCTAATAGCGAAGCTGGTCAAAACTCCGGAAATGTGTCATGTTATACTGGAAAGGCTGTTCTGAAAAAGAACAAAATCTGTACACTTCAATTCAATCATTAGGATGAAAATGTCAATGTTTGACTGGAATGGTTACTAGTACTAGGGGTTTGGATGTGGTCAGTTTACAAAGGTTCTTAAGGTTTCGGAAGCCACGTTGCAGCCTTTGGAGATGCAAGAAATTCCAAAACATTTACTGGCTTAATAACTCCAATAAAATTATGCATTTGTGTTACCCTGCTTAATGATTAAACTTTGCGCTTTATCTCGGAAAGTTTGATAAAATTTCTTCGTTGACACATCTAAATGCTGTATGGGGAAAGACGAGGAGACCAACACGAAATGATATGACATAACGTATATTTCTTTATTTTTCTCTACAATCTAAAAAATTAGAATGGAAATACATTATTCTCTGATTGTCAATACTAATAACAAGTCATCTTTACAGTCAACTTTGTAATTTACCTATGGTCAAATTTCAACTGAAAGAAGCTCTACTCTGACCTTTACAAATGTGCCCTTCTGTCTCTAATTAAAATCTGATCTGTTATTCTTTTAATAATCACTCAATAGGATTGAAATCATATAAAGTCATAAAGGTAATACAAGATTATCTCTCAACGCTACTTTAAATTTTTAAATTGGTATAGGTGGATCTTGCAGAGTTACATGCTTTTGCAAGAGCCTCACTGCTTTAGTCCAGCTCGAGTTCCAAAGCTTTAAAGTAAAAAGTGCACTATGTTTTCGGCAACTGTGCCCAAAATTATTTTTTGTAAAAGTTTCTGTTAACTATAACCATCATCTTATGATTATAAACTGTCTGAAAATTGAATTTAAATGTAGCATTCCAACTGAACCAAAGTGCAACTTGAGTCTATAAGCAATGATGTTGCTTATAGGAATAATGTATTGTTATTTTCCTTCCCTTAATGTAAAGATAAATTTGCATATACTCTTAAACTTAATACACTTACTTCATTATGTAAACCTAATCAATTACTTCATGTAACTTTGAAATGTTGCTATGATGTTTTTATCATATATGATTTCTGCAGAATTATTTTTCTAAATAAACTTTTGATTCAATTTTGGATTGGTCTCACTTGGTGAATAGAAAACTTCCATGAACTTTCACAAACTTTCCTCTGACATTGTATTTGGCTTCAGCAGTATAACTTAATTCAGATCTATACTACTTTATGTGAGATATTTTAAGCCTACTTTTTTTGACTCATATTGCAGCTAAGAACGGTGAAATTGTAATGGAACGTATTTTTTACGTTATCCTTGGAATGGTTACGACACAAGTTCGACTGTGTTTGGACTGAAAAAGGCATATTTGTTAGAGGCAATCAAGAAAAGCTTGGACATGTAAGAACTAGTAGTTGTCAAAAGTGATGTTATGGCTAAAAAAAACACTGGGGTAGGAGAGAGCTTATCACAATGTATGGAGGAAAGAATTCAAGCTCTTAAAACAAATTCAACTGAGTATGGAATGTTTCTGTTCATGTGCTGTTAACACAGTATGTTCCAGAATCCCTCTCATAATCTTGATGATGACTATAATTCGGTAATGTCTGTAGCAGGATCACCATAAATTCGGTGCTTGAATTCAACTCACATAATGCATATTCGTATATAATATATAGCTGTTCTTGAGTGAATATTTAAAGTAGGCAATAAATCATGTATTAACAACTGTTCAGATGCCCTTATAATAGAATAAAAAACATTGTAAATAATTCTCTCCGATTCCAAACTCAGGTCTACACTTTGGTACAACTCCAGGACATACAGCATACGTACGGCAAAATTTAAGAATCTTCATGAGTGAAAGGTTGAAAGTCAAAGTCAAATCCGGAGCTCAAGCTAATTTTCCTAAAAACTTGGAAATGCATTTAAAATTGACTGAAATTTATTGTATTTAAAACTTTCAGAAACTTGTCGCAAGTTTAATCTATTAAATGTGCCTTCTCTCGTAAGTACACAAATTTTCTTAAGGTGATAGTCACTTGTCTTGAGTTCCAGAGAGGCTTTGATTGAATCTGGCAGCAAGTTTCGAGTACACTTTCAAGTGGTGCAATGAAAACTGTTGGGAGATCAGTGATTTGATTTACGTTTGCTGGATCAACCTTTGGAGTAGTGTAAAAATAGATACGTCCAATTACAAATACCACAGATGTTGCCACAGAAAAATCTTAAAGTTTGTTAGACGCATATAAAAGTTAGCTTCTGCCAATGCATGTCAAGCAAATACCTACTCCTATAGGAAAAATGGATTGACAAGTGTACCTGGCAGTAATGGCTGTTGTGGTCTATAACACAAAAATCCCAATGTTAGGGTATATACATACTGAATTTCAGATCATGCTTTTAAAGATTTATATTTTTGTAATTACGGCTTCTTACTTATATTGTTCTAAACTTTTTTTATTGTGAAAACCTAATGTTTCTATCTATTAGCACGAGGTTTAGGACTACACAACCCAAACAGCTGCAGCTAGAATTTATGCTCACTACTAAGGTATTTTAAATAGACAAGATTCAAGATCATAAACATGTTTATTGAACTCTTTGGTATTGGCATTTGTTTAAAAAGTATGCATAAGTCTTGTGTTTTTCACAGGAGAATTATTTGGGGTCTTTTCAAACATAATTCCTTAATTCTATTTGAGAATATATTGATGTGCTTCTAGAATGAAGACAACCAAAATGGTAGTGCATTTTTCTTGTTGGAGTACCATTTTTGGTAGGATTTTTCTAGAGAGATTATTACATATATTATTTACATCAATTATATTCTGAATGAGCTTTTGTTTTCAAAATAATTTTAGCCTGTCAAAATATGCTACAGGGTTCTGCCATCCTCCATCTCGACACGATACCTTTGTATATTTTAATAGTAGACAATAAAAGATTAATGGAATAGTGTTTTATGAAACTTCACGTGAATGTGTCATTGTTTTCTATTTCTTTGTTTTTGTGGCTAAGAATTATAGAAGACATAAAGCTACTTAGTGTATGAACTGTGATGGAAAGGTAGAACATACGTTAAGCCGAAAGATAAGAGTTGATTTATGTCTTGAAAACTTTTAATTCATAGGATAGAGGAAAGCACTCAGAAGCCCAAAAATATTTAGGCATATATTGTTGTTCATAAGTTATTTTACTGTTGGCGACAGCTAACTGACACCTTGTCTGCATAGCTAACTGTTTCACGCACAAGAAAATAAGTCAATGTAGAAACTCATTTAAAGAGTTGGATCTAAAGCCACTCGGTTGTACTAAAAGCAAAAGCTGTCAAATGAGCAGGTGAGGAGCAGGCGGACCAATAGCCATCCGCATTAAGGAAAAGTATAAATTTTCCTTTGAAGGTTACCTTTCGGAAGCTTCGTAATTCTCACTCTTTACATACTTTGTCCTTTATACCTATTATTCCATGAAAGACGCTTTGGACAAAAGAGCTAAAACTGCTATTTTAAGGGACGACAATTGGTTGCGTAGGTAATATGAGGAGAAAGGTTTAGTATTTCTATTTGATGCCATGCCACTAATAAGGTAGCTTAAGGTAAAGCTTTGCGTAGGTTGATGTTATCCAACCGATAGCTCAAGGACCCAACTTATGGAGTAAGGCTCAAGAAAGCAGTATTGTCAGCAGCTGTAAAATACTGGGATTCTTATATTGGCATTTAGTGGATGGAGTCTGGGCCATCCACTTGTTTTGGGTGGAGCATTTTTAACATAATATTAGAGGAAATTGCTACGATAATTCTTTTTTTATTGGTTTCAAAGATATTTTCAATCAATTCCAGCATGTAGTTTAATATCTAATTTATTTATTCTCTGTGTTCAGGTTACAATTTCTCCACCAACCTTTTCTACTCATTCCACAATAACTGTTTTACAAACAAGTAGTAAATACCGATCAAGATGCTTAACTTTTAAGCTGCATACCTGCTTCAAGGTCTCTTTTACTAACATTAGGGTCTTTGTTATAAATTTTAAGAACCAAAAATCCATCTACAGGAAACCAAAATGAACCTGTTGGGTCTGTATGAGACTGGGATTGACCTGGCAATTTTTAAAACTATTTTAACAAGATTTCACGGTATTCTGTTATATCTACCAATCATGACTGACAAAACTGCCTTTGCAATTAACTTGGTGCTAACATAAAAGATGGGGTTTCTTGTTGTCTGTTGTAAGGATATTTTAAATAAAAACCTTGAGCTACCTTGCATATTTTTGTGTTGCGTTTTCCACAGCATTTCTTTCATTTTTGCCTTTTTTTGAAGTGATTATCAATATTATTTGCTAACATTTATATTTGTAGCGACTTTTTCACAAGGTAATGTCTGGTATATTCTAAAAAGATAGATGACGAAGTAATGCTTTGTTAGCACTTTTTTATTGTTTATGATTTGGCTAAAATTGTTGACAAATAAAAAAGTGTAGCTGGTGTTTAGTGTTGCTTGACAGAGACTAGGTTCAAGAGAGTTGCAGAATATGACTACCAAGGTACTAAAAAGACATAAAAGTTCAGTTTCAACCAGCGTTAATAGACCTAATGTAATTTCTTTAGCATCTGTTAAAGGTAAGAGTTTTGCAATGAGCTTTACTTCAGATTTTATTGCTCTTGATAAAAGTTATTTACGTTCGGAATTTTTTCCTTTGACTACAAATTATGTAAGTGATATTCACAAAATATCTTTCAGATATCTCCAACTGTATAAAGCATCTCAATGCTAGCAAGACAATGGATCCTGAGAACATACCAGTCCTTTCCCTCAAGAATTTGCTACTCAAACTTAGTTTAATCTCTTAAAAGCTATTCAATTGTTGCGTAAAGAAAAACTACTTTCCATCTTCTTGAATACTTTTGTTATTATGCCAAAGTTTCAAAAACATTGGTGACTGATTCTCTTTACACGAGTATTAACAAATCAGTTTCATTGGTCTCATTAGCCTCATTGGTAAGTGTTTAGTAATTGATAAATCGAGAGGTTATCACCCTAAACAAAGAATCTGCTTAGTGACAGGCAATATGGATTTTGTACTACAAGGTCCACTGCTGACGTGCTGATTGTAATATCACATAGGATAATTGAATCACATGACAAAAACTTTGCTTCTAGGATAATAGCTCTCAAGATATCAAAAAAGTTTTAGTCTTGGCAGCTATAAAACATCCAGCAATGTTTTCTCGACCATCAATTTCTTTCTTTCTGAAAGGTATATCCAAGCAGTTGTTAAAGCGAAGAAGTCTGAAGCACGCAATAACAAAACTGGCATACCTCAAAATTCCATTCTGATCTCGACACCTTTCCTGGCTTTCATTGATGGTCTTCCCGGTTTCATTGTGGTCGTTTGCTAAAATTTATATAGACGACAACTGTCTGTCGCTGTACTTAGAATAGTGATGAAAGCGTTGCTGACTCTCTTTCTGCTGATCTCAAGCATGTATTAAAATTGAGAAAAAAAGTAGCTTGTAACTTTTAGCACTTCTAAAACCAAGTCCCCTTCCTCCTTCCACCAAAGTCAAGATACTTGTTTTGTCTTCATTCAAATGAATTTCTTTTCTTGAAGAAGTCTCTTGTTTTCGTAAACACTTAGCACTAACGTTCACTCCAGAGATCTGAATCAAAATATTTATATCCAATCCGGGGTCTTGTTGGAGATTTTCACTTCTGTAGTATACAGCCTCTGTTCTCACAAAAGAGAACCTGCTAGTCTTGTTTCCTCTCTATCTTTATTTCCATGGTAAATGCTCTGGTAAGCTTCAATGTCTAGTGCCTCCTATTAAAACCTTTACGATAAGAGCTCGTGTGGCTACTACCACTAAAATGAGCTATCCTTTCTTCCTCCATATGTCTAACATAAAAAAGAAAGGAGTCCCATGAAAGGAGTTTCTTCCCAAGTACGTTTCAGCTGTGCAACAACTTGCTAAAAGATTGCTTCTCTGATGGCTATAGCATGGGCAGCTTCAAATCTAATACCAATAAACACATGTTAATTCCATTCTCATGAATTATTTTATTTTATTGCTAACATTCACTTTTTGAATCCCCTTGCGATTTTCATCTTCATTCACTTATCCATCCGTTCATCTCATTTGAATCTTCTTGTTGAAAGGCTTTTAGCTTTGATATGGGGTAATCTTCTAGTATCTCAACCATGCAAGTAGCCTTTCAGACACTTCCTACTTAAAAAAGCTGCCTTAAAATTCAGATAAAAAGTCTAGAAAATACTCCCCAGTCTAATACTTTGATCATAAAACCCCATAAATTATTCCCAAGTCTTGAAGAGAAATTTACAAGACTTTATGAGATTACTTAATCCCAAATTCTATTTACAATGAATATTCTGGAAAGTATAAATGCATTCTAAATTTCCAAAAAGCCTTCATTTTTAAATGCAGCTTGCGGCCCATGTTAATACCATTTTTTTTTCGTCTCAAGAACGTATTTCCTGCATACCTCTCAATGTATTTTTTTTCCTACCCAATCATGCTTGCATTTATACTCGTTTTGTGTTATTTCACTTAAGATGTGATTGATGCTTTCGTCTGCTTTACCATACATCCTATATTTACTGTCTTGGTGAGTCTTCCTGTTCTTGTGCTACCATAATAAGGGTCCCTGTTTTTCTCTTCAGGCCTCCTTCTTTCACCGACAACCATTGATATTTATCTGCCAAATTCTCAGTTTGTCTGATGAACTGGCCATACAATACTTTTTCTTTCGAGTTGGCTTTCTTTTCTTCTCCGTTCCTTCTCTTAAACTTATTTTCTGCTTCAACATTTTTATTCTCAGCATTACCTTTAGCCCCAATAACAGTTTCTCCTTGCTGTCTTCGACATGTCTTTTTTGGCCAATTATAGAGAGATTACCAGTACCTTCAACTCTCATTAATCCTCTTCCACCTTCGTTTCTGGGTGTGTATAATCCATCAACATTACTCCGTGTGTGGAGTCCCTTGTGCATAGTTGAGAGCTTTTCTACTCTTCGATCCATCTCTTGAAGTTTGGCCTTTTTTCAATTGAGGAAAGCAGCTGAATATCTTAATACAGAAATAGACCAGGTATTAATATCCTTGATGACATTTCCCCCATTCAGCTTTTTCTCCAGTGTCTCTCTCACACTTCTCTTATATTTACTCCACACTTTTCATTTCATCTCTTTTACCTGCTCTTAATCTGCCTGCAACACAGCTAAATAATTGTATCCTTCACCTTCTTTTAGTGATTCTGTAACTGTATAATCTGGCATTATGATTCCATCTAATTTGATCCTTTTCCCTCCCTTTATTACCAATGTTGAACACTTCTCGATCCCAAATTCCATGCCAATGGCCTTCCTTGCTAAACAATCTGACTCTCTGTGTAAGTGAATCAAATTATTTTTCGCTCTTTGCATATAATTTTAGATTGTCCATGTAAGGTGAGTTATTGATCTTTTTTCTATTTTTGGCAAGTTCATACCCAGGTTTTGTCTTTTTCAATACGTTGGTTAGGGGAATGAATTCTGTGACAATTGGGATTTGTTAATTTTTTACGCCTGCGTTTCACCACGGTTCATTTCGTTTTCTTTGTTTTTGCTTTTCATTCCATGCATTTATATCACCATTACGGCTCCACAATTCATCAGATCATCAGTCTCAGTAATGTTGTTTACTTTGATCTTGCCAATTACATTGTCCACCTTTTTCACCGCTGCATACAGCTTTACTTTCCAACGCCTCTCAGTGATGCCAATCTGTTTCTTTCCTTCTTTTCTTCTCCATTTAATTTTATAAACCGATTCTTCTCTTCATCTTTTATTTGCTGATAAAGTGGAAATAACCATTCCTATCAGCATTCCAATGGTCACCATCTGACACCAGATCAACAACGTCCTTAATTCTGCTCTCATCCCTGATTCACTGTTCCACTTGTCCATCCGATGGATCTTCGATCGATCATTTTGGTAACTGGTAACTGGTAATCTGCCTCTACTAATCCACACACTATGCATTATTTTGCTGTAGTCATTACGGCTTGGCTCGCTGCTATAATAACACTCCATAACAGTCCTGACGACTTATTATTATTATTATTTTATCATTTTTATTGTTATCATTAATATTTTATTATTATTATTATTATTATTATTATTATAATTATTATTATCGAGTAGTGAAGGGTGGGTAAAAACCCGCATTCAGCACCCAGTAACGAGCCAGGGAAGTTGAAAGCAGGCATATGTAATGTAGCTACAAAAATGAGCTAAAATAGCTAACCGAAATAAAATGGCAATATCACTTCAACTTGAAAGTGTCGCCCCAGAGCAGATGAGAAAATGCACATTGCTCAAGCGCTTGTTATTGTATGACAGCTATTGACTGCAGCACTCCCCAATTCTAATTGTCAAAGCACAGAAAGCGATGGAATAAATCCAAATTTCATATAATTGACTGAATACCGAAGCTACTTCTTTTCTCTGCCATTCAAAAAGCAACAAATATATACAAAAATTACTCCGCCGTGTGTTCACTAAATCCAAATCCAAAATGTGTCGTATCCATTTGAGGGCAAAGGTAGAAATGAAACCCTGCACAGAGAATTAATTTCTTACCGAGGACAAGGAGTTCAGAAAGTCTGGTTTTATTTATCGTGTGATCACGTGTAGAATGCCAGATTTGTACACATTTCTGTGCAAACATGATTAACGCAACCAACACAGTAAAAAATAAAACTGAACCTTAGAAATCATAACAGTAGCAGTAAGAGTAGCAAGAGATTCTTCTGCATTGCATGGATCGATTAGAGTAAAGTAATCATCATAAAAAAACGTCAAAAATTACTCTGACATTTGGCAACGATTTTATCGAAATTTCAAACCGATGTTTGGAGTTATAGATAACTTCCTAACCATGATAAAGAAAAAACAGATTAACTTGATTTGGATATGTCAACAGAAGAGATGATAACAGGTTCTGTTGAAAGGGCTTAGAAGGAGTGTGCGGATGACGAAGGCCTCCTTGACATTGATCAAACCAGTTCGGAGAAGACCTGAAAATCTCTTTGTTAACTTTGAAGCGCAGGGATGAAAATTGGGCCAAAGGAGGGGGTTGTATAAAGCTAAAATGTGCGAAATGTGCGAAAATGTGCGCTTTGAGGGTTATGAATTGAAGTATCATAAGACAGGTCAAGAGGAACTGTAAACCTTTCCCCCCCCCACACACACACATACTTCCTGCCAATGCACTTTTGGACTGATATACCAAAAACAAATGTTCTTTTAAACCACTACTCTTTTGTTTGACGTTTAGGGAAAATATTTAAATGATTCACGTTTTAATTTCATTTTGAATTAACAAGCATAAAAGAAAATAAATTAGAATGATATCACTTCGTTAAAAAACCCCAAAAAACTGGCTTCTGTAAAATTAAACAACAGTCAATCTGCTGATAGTATGAATAAACAGAATTCTATTGATCTGCTAAGCTCCAACAATATATGCATCATATTGTTTTTATGCTTTTTATGAGATAGCAAAGTGTAACTCATTTGTGATTATTAGTTATGAACAGTATTTGATATTTTGATGATACTTGGAAGAACTTCTGGACAACCCCAAAGAGATCCTTTTCACAAATTCTCTGACATTTTTTGAGGAATATAACAATATTATGTATCACACATCCTGGGATCGTACTTTAAAAATAGCTTCTTCCTCGGTTATTTTATAGCCAGGCTTAGGAATATGTTCTCACGACAGCACCTTCCCGGCCTTCGGATATATAGGACAACTGCGCTGATAAAATGTCTTGTCACTTTACTTACATGTAAAATTTTTGAAAATGTTAATCACAATTTGGGATTGATCTCTAGCGGTTTCTAGTTATTCCAGAAGTTGTTCCTGGAGGGACTTTCTCAAATGTCGTTTCTAATACAAAAATGATTTTTAAGTTGAAATTCTCAAGAGTGTGTTTATGAGATTCTCATCAGAGATGAGTGTTGGAGGTAGAGGTGTTGACTGGTACCATTAACATTGTAGTAGCAGAGCAGCACGTTGGGCTCGAAGTCCCTCCCAGGAATTTCATAAATCAGATTTGTGTGAAAGTTTCTGTAAAAAGTTCACTTTTGGAATACAAAATTTGATTATTTTAACTTTCAAGGGTACGGTACATGTTATAACATAATAAGTTTATGGGCAGGTAAAACGCGACAAACGATTTTGACAGCTTTCCTCGAGAAAATATATTGATCTTTTCCCTTCTCCTTTTCTCTTGTTACTCAAAACTAAACAATGAACTTCTTACCGGTTAAAATTTTAGTCTACCGTCCTGATGTGCTCAGCTGTGTTTTCAATGTGTTTAACTGTTAAATTGGCCATTGACGGAGTAATAAAGCAAACAACGATTTAAATACGAAGGATTTGAATAGAGGAGGTCCCTGGGAGCTATTCTTATTTCTTATTACGGGAAGACTTGAATTTTGTCGATCACTTGGCTTTGGTGTCACGTACCCATAATCACATTCAAGAGAAGTCTGATCATCTGTGTACATTTAGAGGACAAATATTAGTGAAAGTGAGCCAGAAAAAGACTGAAACTATAACATTAAATGTTGACAGCTCCAATCCAGTAAGAGCCCATGGCATTGAGCTTCCGAAACTGAATTCCAAAGCGGACTTAAGAAACGAGAAATGTGATGTGGTCAGTGAATAACACCTGGAGATCTACAGTGTGATAAAAACTGATGCTAACAAACTATTAACTTTTCACTCAACCTTCCTGCTGAGGATTCTATCCCTCTTCTGGTCCCACAAGATGTCCAACTAGAACGTCTTTCTACAGTTCGGAACTGAGAATGTGGATACTCAGATCACCAGAAGGAGATGGCGATGGATTGGGCATGTCTTGAGGATGCAGCATTAGTCTATGCCCAGAGTTACTCTCCAGTTGACACCTGAGAGGAATAGGAAGCGTGAAAGCTGAGATCAAAGGATGTTGTTAACGATGACATGAGGAAAGTTGGTGTGAATCTGGAGGACTACAAGGAGCGTGGAAAGTGGAGAAGACAGTGTCGAGTGGTCGACTTTCCCTAACGATGGAACAAGACAGAAGGAAGAAAAAGAAGAATAAGGTAGAGGAGGCGTGGTCGACTGAAGCAAACATGAAGTAGAATAGTACAAGGTAAAATTAAAGGTTGGAGCTACTCCTGGACATCACTCCGACACCTCAACAATAGCAGAAAACAATGGTGAGGCTTAATTGTACCCCTCCTTGCCACGGGGTGTTACAGGCACCAACTTCGGCAATGCTGTCACTCGCAGGGGAATTTTCCTATAGTAGGGGAAAACTGCGCCATGTAGGGAGTAGAAGAAACCTATGGGAAAATCATACTGTAGGGAAAAATTTAAACTATCATTGTTATCTGTAGGGGAAAAATTTAGAAGATATAATCTACCTTGATATAACACTATTTGTAACCTAATTCATACCACATATATGAATTACGGACAGGGCACACTGTTCCTAAAAACGCGATAAAGTGCATGTATGTTGGTATCAGACAAAAGGACTCCACACTAATAAGTTAATTGGCACGCCCTCATAAAGTTAAATTCTAGCTCAAGGTGACGTGATGGAAAATTCGAAAGGTTCCGTCGTAGAGCCCAGAGCAATACTGTCAGGCAGATGTGGCTTACATTAACACCTAATAATCACTAACCTATACAATAACTGAATACACGCGACTCAATTTTTAAAGGAGCACTGTCATGCTCTTTGTGATTGTGAGCATCCCCTTGTCCTCTACTCACGCACAGACTATGTAACCATTTGTAAAGAGGAAAGAACGCTCGAAAATGATAACATGTATTGGAGCCAATGTTTGCTTGCAATATGATATGTATCAAGACATACTAAACTTGAAAAGACAGATGAATTCCATTTCGAAGCATAAGTTTAAAAAGGCATTTACTGACTTTTACTTTTCATTTCATTCTATACTTTTACTTTCAACTTGAAAACACGATACCAAAAGATAAAGAAAAACAGTATCGAACACAAAAATATCGAAAAGAATGGGAAAGAGAACACTGGGCTTGTGGCTGACTTTCTCCTCCGAAGAATGTTAGCAGTAAAGCATTCTGTTATATTCGTAATAAAAATCTTTTAGCAGGAAAATCTGAGTTCATTGGACACACAAAGTCATCGCAGCATATTCCCAACACTAAGACTGTGAGCACAAGTAAGACTAAAACAACATTTGTAGAAGTTGTCAATTACCCGCGGTTTATAGCCGAATTAAATACAGTTGTGTTAACAGCTCGAAGAAACCTGTCTTTAATTTTCTGGATCATCTGGTGAAGACCTTGCATTTTTTAGCTAATGACTCAAAAGCAATCAATGGCTTTACTTGTAATTGAACTAAAGGGACGTATTTGATGAATGAATGCTTGGCTGTTTATTCGCACGAGAAGCTATTGAATCTTTACCACAATGTGTTAGCATGGTATTGCGTCAATGGNGTTTTGACAATCTTGTCAAAACAGAGTTATTTTTCCCTTGCATTAAATTCTCTCCATCTGAAGCATAGCCAATTACCTTATTCCAACCGATAACATCTTCGTCAGACAGAGAGAATTTAACTTCAAAAATTCTGCCAACAGACAAAAAGAATTTCAATATTTCGTTAAATGGGAACCGCACAGAATACTCAAACCTTGTTAAAACGCTGGCTATCTTTACCACAATGTGTTAGCATGGTATTGCGTCAATGGCCTGCATTAAAGCTGTTGTTGACTGCAGAAGCTTTTGAAGCAAAATCCCCATCAGCCGAAAGAATACTACAAGCGTTGCAGCCTCCTTACATTCAAACAACTCTTGAGTTCACCGGGTTTGCCCTTGGGGATTTAACAGGGTCGAAAGTGCTCAATGTTTCAGTCGGAGGCCTTCAAATTGCATCGATTGTTGTCTGAAGTAGAACGGGTTGCCAAGATATCCTGCAAAAATTTCATGACCACAGAAACACAAAATGTGTCTTCAATAACATGTCAGTCCATGAAACATTGAATTTAATGAGCCCAAATGAGCATGAAAGTTTTTTAACGAGATCTCTGGCTTGGTACAAAGAAGCAGTAACCCAAATTATACTTCGATTCTGTTTTCCTTGCTGATTCTGTTCTCAAAGCTTCCAAGACATAGCGTCGAGTGCCATAGTGAATGGTCATGCATCTCCAGCTGGAGCAAAAGTATTGGCAACAAATATCCTTCGTCTGACAGGAGAAACCAGGATTCATACCATTGATCGACAATAGTGAGCTATCTTGATTGGCAACACAGTGGCACGTTTAAGCTGGAAAAAAAGACATGACAGAATTTTGGAAGTCAATCTCCACCACCACAAAATACAACGAGCTGGCAAAGTTTATGCTGGAGATAATGAGACTCCCTCAAAGCACAAGTGGAGAGGACATCCTCTACAGTAAACAGGAAAAAACACGAGTTCGAAACAGCCTCTCTGTTAAAAGCATTGAATCGATTGTGAAGGCGAGTGAACATTTTAAGAAAAACTTTAAGTAAATAAAAAACTGGTTCACTTTCTACATGAAAAGAAACCCAAAGTAGAACCTGATATTCTTGAAGCAGCGGAAACTGAAGTTTTCCTTTAAAACTCATAAAATTTATCTTCACAATATCAAACATTTTTTGCTCTTCAGTTTTGTTTTTATAGTTCTAATAGTTTTTCATAATTCTTTAAAATTTTTAACATAATAAAATATTGTTGTAATTTTTTTTCATTTAAAAAAAGGGGTTGTGGGGGATTTTACTCAAATGTAAGGATATGTGAGGGAAATTTGAGAAAATTGGCGCAGTGAAAAGTAGGGGGAAAAATACATGTGCAGAAGGTGAAAATTATTTTTTGTCAGTGACAACACTGAACTTCGGTCTGAACGTGTAACATGCCGAAACTTGCTTTGTTTTGTTTTGGGATTGCAATTCTTAAACGAGGTGAACATTAGCCTCGTTGCTGCCTTCGTTCTTGAAGAACCAAAACACCAAAACGGTGGTATCTAATTGAGCTGGTTGTGGTGGTGGTATACTGAAGCAAATTTTTTGGCTCAGTAAACCTGTTTATGTGAAGGAAGTACAAACACCGTATTACCAGTATAAAGCAGCAAGAAAAAATTACAGTTTCAATACATGAATAAAATTGATACCTTTGTGTGGCTGACACAGAGTGAGTGAAAAATCGTACGACCAGAAGTGGGAGAAAGAAACTTTTTTTTTACTACGCAATTTTTAAAACAAGAAGCTGGCAGACTTGCTTAAACCGTCTTGAAGAAAGAAAATGGTTGCATGTAATGGTGTTTGTTCTAGGTGAGTACTCCAAATGTTTTTTTATCTTATCTCCCAACTGAACTGAACGTTGACCTTGAACACTCTACAACGATCAAAGAACATTACCATGGTTAAGATCTTTGCCATTCTATGTATCGTTGTTTGTGACCAGACTGCAATACTTTACAACAACCAACATCTTTGAAAATTTAAAAATTAAGCGTTGGTTTCGTTCAAGAGTTATCAAATTGCTGTTTTTCCAGTTTTGAAAGGAACACAACAACCCACCATACTCGCCTGCGCTTAACAATTTCCTTCATTTTCATAGTTTTCGTCATTTCAAGTGGTTGTAACTCATTTTTTAGGCACCATTTCGTTATTTTCAATCTTTTACTGAAAGTCAGCCTAATAAGTATCAATTTTACACATGATTTGTGGAAGTCAGGTATTTTTTTTAAACTTCTCAAAATTGTTATATTTGCAGTTGGTCACTGGACTATTACAGGATTCCTTTTTTATAAGTCTCTTTCCAAACTCAGACTATAGACGAGACATTTAATTTGCAATAATCATTTGTTATTTTCCCACAATATGATGTTCATAGTATTATGGAAGTATTCTTAGGATTTGCTGCCAAGTTCAGATAACGAGGATATCAATTTTGGGCTGGATGCCATAACAATCTTATGGCATAAGACTGTTAAGATTTTCACTTTAATTTTACAGAAAGTTAAGATAGATTCAAGGTTGTATCTCTATTATGGTAAACTTTTCCTTGATTTGCTGCAACTGATATTGCGGTAAAAGAACCCGCAGACATGCATTTTTACTAAACTTATACACTTTGGAAGTCCTGCTGGATATCCACTCTCGCGCTTTACAGACAACCACTTCATTCTGCATAACATTTTCATGCTGTGGATTAACTAGGCAAATACTTCGTCAAAAATCAGGTAGCAACTCCATGTCTCTGAAATCATGGGCGGAAAACGATAATTCTCATTGTAAAACTGTTGCATCTCAGATTGATTGCAGTGTCAACAGACCCAAGAGCCTGTTTTTATTTAGGTCAGAATAAAAATTAATGTTTTTAAAGGTGACAACAGAATTATACGTTTTCCAGTATCCTCACAACATAAATTTACAATTTTTTTTGTATTTTTCTGAATTATATTTAAGACTAGGTAAGCCCAGTTTATTTTTGGTTTGTATACTCCGAAGCGAAGTCAGCTATCAAGTAAGTAAAACTGTGCAAAGGTGTATGAACCTTGTTTAAACACTTGAAATGCATGACATTTTTTCCCCTGTCGACAATGTTTCAATAAATCCCATAATATTAGCCTTTATTTTTCATTTGGGAGACCGTGTTGTTCTTTGACATAACATTTGTTTTGTTTTTATGACCTTTGCTTACAAACAAATTAACCCTGGATTGTTCCAATATCTGAGATTACAAGTGAGAGAAAAGGATCCAAAAACTTCAAAGGCACCCAAAACAACTTTAACAGCATTGAATGTAAAAGAGTTATGCGACAAACATCTGCTTTTAAACTAATGCCATTTGTTGCACTTCCAGCTGCCACTATTTTATTGAGAAACAAAAAAGTTCTTTTTTGAATTTTCTGTTTTATTACCTTGTTAATTTTTGTACAATAAACTTCATTTTGAATACATCTTTTGCATAAAAGAAATTTTTGAGCATGCAATTTCATTGCAGTTTTAGTTTCTTTACCATCCTATTTTTTTTGGTATTAGGTTCATGAACCCTCCAGCAAAGGAAAATCAAGCCTATGTTCCAACAAAGGTTGAACAAATAGGGAATTGTTTGACGCATGGGGTATGTAGTTCTCTTAGAAACTAACTACGTTTCTTATTTATATTACTGAAACAATTTTTGAAACTCAATAGCAACATTAGCTTGGAACTGTACAGAAACATATCTATTCTTCAAGTACACTTAGAAGTGGGTCCAGAAATGTAAAATTGAAATATTTTGAAAATCTTAGAAAAAATTATCGAAAGATTGGCCAAATTGAAAAATTCTGTTATGGCCCTGAAAGTTGGAAATCATTATGGATTGGCTTAAAAATTCTAGAACCTAATTACTCTTAAAAATTATTACCTTTACGTCAAAAAAGGTTTAGTGGTCAACATACCAGATTATTTTTAGAAAAAATATCAGTCTCAGAAGGCCAGCTTTCACACAATATATGTAAAATAAAAAGAAATGCATGATACTGGTCTTATAACTACAATACTAATTACATTCTAAGCAAATGCATGTGCTCAAAACAATACATATTGAATTGAGTTTTTAAGTTCCATTGTACCATACTGAAAACCATAATTTATCATGCATTATTGAATGCCATCATCATCCAGTTCTTTGTTTTATGTGGAAAATTACTTGTTTTGTTGACATTGTTATAAAATCATCCATAATTAAACAAGGTATGAAGGATATGTGTGGTAATGATGAAAACTTAAATGAGATGGTTAAAAAGTATAATTATTGTGTATGGAGATAGAAAACATAGTGGGAAAATAAGGAATAATTTCAAAGAAAAAAGTATGTTGAAATAAAAGCTACTTGGGTGTTTTATATAATTCTGTAGTGATAAATAAAATTATTTTATAAGCCCTGATGAGCATTAACTTTTTGAAAATGGAATATCAGTACTTCTATCTTTTGTAGACAATGACTATTTTTGTAATTATATATTTAAATGTTATTGAAATATAAGTGCACAGTGAATTTCTGAGCATCATGTATTTGTGGAAATACTTCATATGTGATGTATTTAATTTAGTTTTTTTAAATTTTTTTCTACCAAATGTTTTCTTTTTTTTTTTTAGATTTTTATCTTCCCATCCATTGCATTCTTATACAAAATGGTTTCTGTAGCTACTTCCAGAATTCATCTAGCAACAGCAATAGTCTATGGGATAGCATTGGTGCTCCTCTTTTTTATCTCAACAGCATTTCATGTCATTTCATTAACTGGAAGATTCAAGTAAGTGCTATTTTATTTGTTTTGTTGACCATGCTAACCTCTATGGTCATTTTTATCATTATATGAAATTTAGCACAAATCTCCAGTTTCCTTTATCAATCATGCCATAATTTATCTTCCATCAAAAATGGAGCATGGATTTAGATAACCGTTATTGATTTTTCTATTTGTACTAATTATTAGAATTTTGTTACTCATGGGATGTACCCTGTCACATTTTTTTACCCCATCATTTGAGGCTTTTTCTAAGTCATCACATTTATCCTTTAAATGTTTTGCTATCTGGATCTCAACATCTTTATTAAGGTACTTAGGCTGCATTGACTATTCCAACAGATCTGTATCATTTGGCAAGATTTATGATGACTTTGCCTCATTTATAAAATGACAAGATTTATGATAACTTTGCCTCATTTATACAATGAGGAATATCCATATTGGGTTTACCCATCTCCAGTGGTCAAGGGAAAGATTTTGATGCATAATTGTCTCATCAGCTGGCTTTATATTGATAAAAAGGTGTTTAACTTATTATTGTCTTGGAAACATATGCAAGTCAAGGTAACTCTTGCTCGTGCAAATGAATGAAAGGGTGTGGGTTTTTAGGTCATTTTTAGATGATAGAGCTGAAATCTGTTACTCAAAACCTGAAAATGACAGGAATGGAAAACATTGAAAAGTAGTTAAACAATTCATTATGGATAGATACCACATTTGAAAGTTATCAATGTCACTCAATACACAAACTGGAACCTTTGGATTTTGCTACTATTTTGCCAGGGATAAAGAAATTAAACTACTCAGCATAACTATTAAGCCACAGCTCCTCTAAGAGGAGCCATGGCTTAATGGTTAGTGCAGCTGCACAGTAACCAAGAGTTCCGGGTTCGATTCCCCGAGCTGTCGAGGAGAATTTGGAACTTTGCAAAGAAAAAAAAAGCCATTGGTTGGGGTCAGGAAGGGCATTCGGCCAAGAAATTCCTCACTGCCAAATCAAAGTCCCTCTGAAGGGCACCGTCTGAGCCCCAATAATTGGGGGGAAATGACGTTAAAACTAAAAAAAACAAAAAAAACCCAAACCTTTAATGAATGAGTTTCTGACCCACTACATGCTCTTTGTTTGAGGAATCAAACTGTTCTTTCTGGCTTAATGAGGATGTGGATGCTGGTGAAGAACACGAATCAAAGCTTGTAAGTGGTTCAGAGAATTATATGGCAACATTTTGCTGCTGGAAGAGCTTGACTCTGTACTTTAAGACTGCTTCTTTGCTCCAGGAATGCCATTACTAGTTACAAGAGAACCAAAGAAGAGCTGAACCAAAAACATTTGATCTCAAGTAGAAATATGGGTTGGAAGCTATAGAAACACTTTGTTAAAGGTGATGAAAAACTGGAGTGACTTGAAGACATTGGATGAAAGAGCAATTCCAGCAACTTGATTTACAGTGCTTGAATTGTAAATACTCAATTACTTTTTAGTTAGAAGATGTTCAAAATGGCTGCATCTACTTTTAAGTTAAACAATTGCAGTGATATTATTTGTTATGTTTACATTGTATCATGTTTAGATTAAGGCTGATTAAGAAATTTGAATTTGTTTTATTGTTTTTATTATTGTTTTTTGTTGTTTTTTTCTACTCTTTTTTTAAACATTATTATGTGAATGTTACAAAATATTAGAATATGTTGGAATTTACTATTATGTGGTGGCCCATTTTGAATATTGCTCTTCTGTTGGTCTGAAAATTACCACAATTGTAGTCATAAAAATGGTGGACATAAGTAGAAATGGATTTTCATTGCCCTCTGCAGCTTTTTCTATGTGGATGAGGTTTCTTAGGCATTTGGCATGAACATGTAGGCTGAACTGCATAGCAGCAATACCATTTGTAACCAGAAACAGATAAACATTTAGTGCACACAGAGACATGAGCTAAAGAAGTTGGGACAGCATCAGGTCAGAAGATGCTTCTTTAATGACTAATATTGGGCTGCAAAATTCTAGCTGTAATCCCTATGGAAGCCATTGCCAAGGGTTACCATGACAAGAAAAGATAACTAGGCCCTCCAGTGGGTCATGGATGGTATATTTTAATTTGCATTTTACTCCCAAGCACTGTTCCACTCAAGCTGGCACTGCATGATCCTTATATTGGGCTTATATGACCACACTTTGTTATCACTATTTTTTATGTTTTCGTGACCATGACACATTATTTTTCATGACACATGCTAGCATGTAAAACGAACGTTAAACCAAATATGACAATGATGATGATAAGCTAACACCATTAACCATAAGTGCTAACCAGGTTTTTATTGGATTGTTTTATAAACTTTATGACTTTGAATTTTTAAGTAATGGTGAGACCTTCCTTAAAAATCTTGCAACTTCTTATGAATTGTTAGTAACCCAATTTACTCCATCTCCTATTTTTAAAAAAAATTATCTTTAATGTCTTGTAGAAAGCTACGTAGTATTCTTCACTTGGGGGATAGATTCATGATTTATTTGTTCATTGCAGCATCATATATGCCTTGGTGAGTGAATATTTAGTTAAAGTTTTAATTACTAGTACTCAGTTATTGGTATTAGCATTATTGGGGAGCTATATCTCAATGGTTAGTGCAGTGGCACTGTAAGAGATTTCAGGTTCAATTTCCTAGGCAGGCAAAAAGACTTGAACAAAAAAGAAAAGGGTATTGGCTGGGATCAGAAAGAACACCTGGGTAAGAAATTACTCACAGTCACAACAAACCCAATATGAATGCACTGACTAAGCATAGTTGCGTGGGAAAATGACAATAAAAGCCAGGAAAAAACATAAACATTTTTTCTGAGAGTTGCTGATTAGAGTTAAAACTAAATTGACGTTACCTATTTTCTAAAAGATACCGACACTTCTGTAGATTTTTATTGTATTTTACCAAAGAGTGTATTGGTTTTTTCAGTATTCACAGTGTTACTTGTAAATCCTGTTAAAGATCTTATCAGAACTTTGCAAGTATGGTGAATGACAGTTAAAGAAAATCTTTCTAGTGCCAAGAATAATAATGTTCTAGTAAGGAGTGACACAGAGAAAGACTACTAAGTGAGTAGGGAGAGGGGGTTGGGGGGTGGAAAGAAGAGATAAATGGATAAGCAGCACAGAAGATTCTTAATAGAACAGATAGAGCACAGCTACTCATCCTTGGAAATATAGCTTTCACAGAAGGGATCTTTTAACCTGTGTAATTTAATACCTTGAACCACACATAACAACAATGAAGGGGACAGAAATTCCCACCAACATTTGGCTGTGAGTGTACTTTAGGAGGTTAAGTGACATTGACTTTATAGCTATTTTAACACTATTTAAAGTGAAAGGAAATCTGTTGTTTGTGATACCTGACTTGCATAACTCATAATCATCACCTAAAAATTGGCGTGACATTATTACACACTGTGTGTTTTGAAGGCTTGAAACGAATTTTGAACTTGCCATAAACAAAGCTCACGTTTTATGTGGAAAAAGCAAACCCTTGCATCCGCATACAGCTTTGTTGTAAATTCTGTTAGATGCTGTTAAAGATGATGTAATTACACAGAAAAAAATAGTGGTTTTGGCCTGGAGCTACAATACTGGAAGGACTTTGTTGATGAGTTGAATCAGACTAATTCCAAGCCCTTTTTTATCCTTGAAAGGTCCAGAATAAAAGGTTATTTTGTGGGTTTTTAAACTAAACTTTAAATCAAAGGAAACGAATTTACTTAAGTACACCGTACAATATTTTTTGCAAACTTTAGTTGCTAGAATAATTCATGGATACCCGCTATTGGAGAAAAGCTTTATTTTTTCGAATTACTGGTCAGCTTTAATTCATAAATTTAAAGTTTGTGGATTGTGATGGTGATGTTGATGGTAGAGGATACAACTGCATTCGTTTAAGTCGATAGACTGCGGATAATAGATGGACAAAGTTTCAAAGGAAAAATTTTGCTGAGAATATGGAAATAGAGAAACAAGCTCAAGAATAAAACAGCTTAGCTAGGTAATAATTGAAATGAGTTGTTACTAAATGATAATGTATCTCTGATTGTAGACAATGTCATTGAATATCAGGTACCTATGTTTATCACTTTAAAAGTTTAGTGAGTATTTACCCTCATGTATTTGGTACAGTAAAGAATACAGTTGAACCTCGATTATCCGAACACCGATTATCCAAACACCGATTATCCAAACAAGTTCTTCCGGTCCGGGTAAATATTTGCGTATACGTGTGTTCTAACGTAAATACATGTACATGTATATCGACTAAGGTGTCGTTTATTTACGGATAATCAGTTATCCAAACAAATTGCTTCCCGCCCCTATTGTTCGGATAATCGAGGTTCAAATGTTTTTTTTAAATTTGCACATCTTAATGTAAATTTGGTGTTGAGATTAAACTTAAGAAAGATAAGACGGTTTCACTTAAGTATAGCTAAATATAAAGCAGTACAGAAATTTTTTTCCATAGCCAAGCTGTAGATACCTATCAGAATATTTTCATTTCCAATCTGTTGAATTTTTAAATATTTGAGTTAAGATACTAAAAATTAACAGAAGAATATTTACGTGTATCACTACTCACTGAAAGTATAAAAATGATAAAGGGAAGGCTTTTATGTATTTATTTAAAGCCATGCAATGTTAGAGCATGTAGAGAGTGCTAGAAATTGACTGTGTTCCTCTGGTATCTCCTATTTGTGCTTTTTGCTTGAAGGAAAAATTCGAAAATATGTACTTCCGGTAATTGCAATTTTTCATTTGTATTGAACCATTCTTTTTCTTGCTTTGCGTCCTTCAATGGACAACGGAAAACTAAGGCAATTTGATGTGGAAGTCTGGTGATAAATTGTATAATCATATGTTAGCATAACAGCTTACAGTTTCAGAAACAGCACGCGGAGTCGTGCCATGCGGAATGTATTGATGTGGGTCAAACTTAATCGCCTTGTCCAATTTGGTTGAAAATATTCTTGGTATACATTTCATTTACTTTTGATAACCAACCACTTATTTTTAAAGTTTATTCCTCTTTTCTCAAAAAAAACAACTTATTGTAAATTTAAACTTTTGTTTTATTTCTTTTTCTCTAGGCTTGTACTGCAAGATTTCGGTGTTTCCATGGAATATATAATATGGAGTATCTGGATAGCTGCAGTGTCAGGCATATTTTATTCATTTGTGTTCCATGAAAAGTAAGTGCTCTAAAATGCTAGCAAACAAAGAAAGGGGTTATTGTTATTTCAAAAGCTGTTTTATCTCAAAAGGAAACATGCGTATTGTTGTGGTTGCTCAGGCATAAACGTAATTTGCTAGTCAAGTAATGGTTCTTGTATGTTATTCTTTGTATTAAGAAGTCGTATGCTTAACAGAAAACATTTTTTATCATTTTGACCATGACATAAATGACTTATTTACATTATTCTAGGGGCCATAGAATTTTCTGTTTAAACGCCTAGGCAGAAGTAATTGGTGCAAGGCTCTCTACATGTTTTATGGCTTTGCTTACATGTGGAGTGAAAATTGGATTTGCCATACGAAGGTCAGCTCTTTTGCATAATCGAAATAGAATTGGTAGTACGGAATTTGCGGCCCCTTCAGCGTATCAACCTACCTGACATAATTGATGGGAGGATCATGATGGGGCACCTATCTAGAGTTAAATGATACAAAGTGACCAAAAACACCAAATCAAGGTCACGACTCCCAACACTAATATATGTAACTGATAAAATCTAGAAGTAAATTAGTAAGCAGGGAGGGTTTATGCAATAGTAGTAAGCAAAGTAAGATGGTAAATATACTCCTTAACATTTTTGATGCCATTTGTGTACTTATTTTTTCTTACTAGGTACAAAATGTTGGAGACCTTACTATATCTCTGCCTTGGTACATTGCCCTCGTTAAAACTGATACAGCATGTAAGTACTATCCTAAGAAATAATATTGCAATTTTTGTTCACTTTTTCTCATAGACGCTTAAAAGTAAAAATCTTACTGTTTAGTAAGAAGATTGGGTTAGTAGCAAATAGCAGAGGTTCGACTTTACTTGCGTAAGAGTCTTCGAATTGATCATCTCTTGCTACCGTTCTTTGACGAGATACTGAAGAATAAACCTCCTTTGGTCAGCTTTTGAGATTGTGACTTAAATTTTACTGTTTACAGCTGGATTGTGATTTAATGGAGAAAAAAACAATTTGTTTGTTTCATTTTTATCTATTTTTGAATTTTCAGGAATCCAAGGGACTGTTGGAGTTGGCGATTGGTGGGGCTTTATACATAGTTGGTATTTTTTTCTTTAAGAGTGATGGAAGAATTCCATTTGCTCATGCAATTTGGCACGTGCTTGGTGCTGGTGGAGCTTGTTTTCATCTTCTTGGAACATGGATTCATTTTTTTTCCGCATTGCAGTAATTTAATTAATTGTGTTTCATTACCATGAAACAGAAATTTTAATTTTTAGTATAATTTTTAGTATATTTTACTGGTCGGTAATGTTGTGGTTTGAAACTGTACCTAAAATTGAGTGTGTAAATGCTCTCCTTTTCCAACGCTCCCGTTCATGCATATCATTACTGCAAAGTAAGGGAGCAGTTTTTGTGCTGGTGGTGATATAGGGTCTCGAATCTTATGTTATCTTTTCTATCTTCCTTTAAGTCTATCTCCCGTTCACATTGTTATATTTTTTCCTGTAAGGAACTTCTGCAGGTAATAGAAATGAGAAGCTGCGTAAAAGTTGTAAGGTTGACGCATTGAGCAGGGCTATATCCTAATTACATGCTAACACGTTTAGTAATGCTAGTTACATTTGAGAATTATAAAATTAAAACCATACTTACATCTTGTGGAATTTAGTTTGTTGAGTACAAAATGTGAATGCATAAGTCATGGAAGTGGTAAACAAGAGATTACACAGGCCATTTCTGACTGGTTTAACCCTTAGACTTCTCCGACGAACTTTTGAAATTTCAAAACATTCCTTAAAATACTAATTCATGCTAAATATATTATTGCCATTAACAAATTTTACGAATAAAAGAAAAGCAGCACAGATTTCACCACTTGTGGGCAATAATCTATAAGATGCTTTATTTAAACAGAATTATTTTAGGCTGTGTGGTAGCTTCCTTTATGTCATATACAAGATAAAGAACTATTTAAATGACTAAATGTGGGCAGTCAGTAGTTAGTAGTCGGTAGTAAAATTGGAGTGGAGCAAAAAACACCGAAGGTTCATTCAACTAACTGAACTAGACTGCATTTAGTAGGTACTGTCATTGTTGTCTGGTTTTATTGAGAATTCTGTTGCCCCATTTGTTAGTAACACTTCATTTTACTGGCGTTTTATCATCTGACAGCATCGTAATGTATTAAAAAGTTTGTTACATGTCCATAATACTTAGTACGGTAAACCTATGGTACATGACATTGTATATTCAGTGAAATCAGCATTTTTAAAACAACGAAATATGGCCTTGCTCGTCGAACTATTTGACTTTTTAATGTTATGGACTTATTGTAGATAAGATGTAAGGTACAAGTGTTTTTCGTGGTGTTTAGAAATAGTGGTTAACAAGAAACTGACTCTTCAAGGAATTTAGGCATCAGAAGCAAACGTAATGGGAAAATAACTAAGTAATAATGATATGTAACGCATACAAATAAAGCTATTTACATACTTTTTTTTGCATTCGCTAAGGCTAATAATTATTTATTTAGTACCTGCTCGGCTGAAGAACTGATATTGCCCTGTTTGGGTTGTCAATATTATGAAATTATGTTATTGTTACAGTCCTAAGTTTCCTGTTGAACTCATATTTCGTATTTTCTATTTTAAACGCTGCAACTTTTACAGGCATGTAGCATCTAATTTTGAAATCAAATTAGATGGAAATAAAATGGTGTGCCAATTTAAAAGGATACGATATTTCTTAAACCACGCAGTGTAAAACTGTAAACTCAACAAAAATTAAACCTTGGCCTTAGTGCTCCCGCAGTATTTATTTGTTATACACTGGGCATATAACGTGCAAAAATACTGCAAGTTTGACGAACATCAAATAATTCTGTGCAAGGAAAAGAGAAATTGCTCTGAAACAAGTATACTCGATTTTTCGTTTTTGTATTTAACGCCCTATTCGAGGATGCAGTATTTAAAAGAGAAGATACGGTTGATTAATTTGGTACATCAGTTACTTCTACAAGGTGTGTTTGTATTGTATGTATTTATTTAATCGAAATTTTGCCTATTTATGGTATAGAATATAATTTTTATAAAAATGTCTTCGACGAAATGTAATACATGTTTTTGTTTTGGAAAACAAGTTATTAATACAATAAATAGTTAAAGCATTGTAATTTTTATAGAACGCCTCGGTTTATTATAAGTGTTACTCGTTTACTGTAAATAGAACTTAGGTGTTTGTGACATGTTGTGACTTGTACTGGAATAACGTGCATTGAATTTTTTGCACAGACTTTAAAAGCAGCTTCAGTGATTCTACTTTACCTTTTTTTATTTTATCGCCAGAATTGAAAGAGTTCATTTCTTGTTACGCGGTTGTTAGTCCAGATATGCTATTAGTTTGCTTATCGTATTAGCTTGTTTTCTCAGCTTGTTAATGGAATATTGAAAAACGTGAATTTGTGTTCACTGATTATTAATGTGAAATTAAAAAACATGTGATCAGTTTTTTCGGTATTGTAACAATTGGGAGGGTTTTTGTCAACTGTGGATTTTCTCTCGACATTTATTGGGTGAACTGGCAAAAACATCGTTACTTCCTCACACCTTAAGATGGTTAAACATATGTTATTATGGAAGGAACTGATTGCTGTGTATTATACCAGAAAAATTGGCATCACCGAAAAAAATGTGTAAACGCCTGCTCAACTCAACTTCATAGAAACGTTCTGAGGTCATCAAAGCTGCCACTGATTATGATTTCCATAGAGGTTTTTCATTGTCCGATTCTCCCACAAATTGTAATCATTCAACCACTTTTGCAATTTCAGTACTTATACGTGTTTACTGTAAGTGTTGGGGAGCCTTGGTTTTTGGTATCTTCCCCTGTCACTATGTTTTTAGAATTTCACAATCATTCCAAGTGGACATTCTTGTGCCTTGTAATCTTTATGTCTTTAGTTACTAATGTTTCTGAGCTACATACCAAAGAAGGTAGCTCCCAAACATCGTAAATTTCGTGGTTTTTCTTTGGTTGAGGTCTTATTATTTTGCCAAGCTTGTTTTCTTAGTAAAAAGAATAATTTGTAGCTGCTTTGCCTATTTGTTTTGGTCAGTCTTAATTTGGACTATAATTTTTTTTGTTGATACTAAAATAGTAGAATTCATCAACACTCTTAAGATAAATTTTGTATGTGATAAAATGTACGGGTCCATTTGCTATCTAAAAGGTGGCATGAAAGGAATATTTTCTCCTGCATTTTCCCTGTAACTGGTGGTCTCATAATGTCTTGTTCTCACTGTGTGGACCCTGGCAAATACCACAAACTCTCAGGGTAATGTTTTTGCCAAGCAGATTCTGTTTTAAAAAACAGGATTAATGAATTTTCCAGTGGTACGTAGCATAAGGATACCTTGCTCATTTTTGAGAGTCTCTTATCTAATATTCGCCCTTTAGTAGTTGATTGAATTTTGCGTCTTTGAAGTCTCAACAGTTGTCTAAGCTTTGTTAAGGACTATTCGTTAGTGCATATATAGATTTAAGATATGTTTTCATTTACAAAAGGACCTGACCTGAGATGTCAGATGATAAGTTTAAAGCTGCTTGTATTTTCTCAAATGTTGGTTACAAATACCTCTGGTTCCAAATTGAGGTAACTGTATTGTATTGTTTAGCACCCTTGATTTCGGATATTTACGAATAAAAGAACTCCACAGAGCACTGACCAGTGCTCAAGCTTACACTCATCCTACAATATTTGTGTAGGTCAATCAGTTATGCTAATGCCTTTTTTGACTTTCAACCCTCGGCTAATGCCAGTTGGTTACTCAATTTCATTACGGCATACTTCAGACCTCCGGTTTGTCTCCAATTTGTGCCATCCCCGCGTTCTGCAAGATTGCTAAAACTGAGAGGTTTTGTGTTTGCTATCAGTGCCGATCTTTCATTTTTCTACTGGAGCCAAGCGTTTGAGACTTGAAAATCAAGCCAAAAACCAGTCATTATTTTTTTCTTGCACTTTCTTTTAGAGTCGCTAACAAAGACTTTTGTCGCGCGGAATAAATTAGGTTTCAATAACTGCGAGCTCTAACTACATTAGTATTTTGACAGGAAATTTGCCCATTTTCCTTCGTCCAAAAATTAGCTAAATTGAAGATTTTTGTTTCGATAGAGAAGACCCGGAATTTTTACATTGGAGCCGATTATAAACTTATTCGTCGCTGTGGTGTCGTCTTCTGTTGGATTCTATTAACATACTGTCATGACTAAACCAATTTGGGGCAAATGTCTCGATATAGAGTAATGTTTCTGAATGTTTTATTACCTCTGCCGAAAAAGAAATTTTTTTTCTGGCGCACACCCCCGTAAAGGTTGGCCGTTCTCTTTCTTATTTGATATCATGTTCTTTCATGTGCTTACTGAGTTTTGCCTTCATCGGAAAATTGCATGTTTAGTTTAATGCTGTTCTTGCATTAACTTAACCGAGTACTAGAACGGTTTATGTGGTGAAGATTCTTTTATTGTCTTTTGGAGTTGTTGATAAAAGTTATTATTTTCATTGCAGTCGGCCTTAAAATGTAGTGCTTATAAACTGAAAATCACCATAGAGCCTTTTTGAGTATTCAGATCTTAATGTGTATTGATAAAGAGACTGGCTTTGATACAATTGGTATGTTGAAGAAAAAGACGAATATAGATCACTCCTACGTTCACCCCACCTTCTCTAACACGCAATTTTCTTCATAGTTCGACAAAAAAAACCCCGCTGCTTGATAACAATGTAAAATGTGGAGCAAAGAAGCTATTAAAAATGTGCTTGGGAAATTTTCCTTTGAAACTCTGACCAAGAATTTAACTACTGATAGTTGCCTTTTCATATAACCATAGTAACTAGAAGAATGCGACTAGCAGGGTACATTCTACGACTTCCTCAATCTAAACACGCCAAAACAGCTTTGTTCTGGACACCTGAAGATGGAAAGAGCAAGAACGGCAGGCCCAAGATCACATGGAGACGAACTTTTCAAGACGACCTCGAGAGAGCAGGGAAGATCTGGACTAGAGTTGAAAGACAGGCTGCTGACAGAGTTCGGTGGGAGTCGATTGGTGCCCGATGCATCCCCAGATGTTGGAGGATCAAAGTCTAAGTCGTCTTTTTAAATGCATTTGATTATTTCGTCTTTACACATCTTTAACCCATTAAAATAGTATGCTTGACAGAAGCTGACCTCCGCAGTGTGTGCTCACGACCCCTATTGAATTAAAAATACCCTCACTTCTCCTTTAAGTTAGACATTAAGGATTGAACTTACTTAAAAACGAGGCTCAATCCTATTGTTGACATACCTCAGTTTATTGGCATTTTCAAAGCGAGTTTCATTAAACAAGAACTTGGTTTACTCATAACGCCGATCGATGTGAACACGCAATAAAAAAGCATCTGATTCAGCTCTTTTACGGCATCAAAACCACACATTCCAGTTAATATCAAGTATTTGTTGTTATGAATAATAATCTATAATAAAAGAAAGCTTTAATCGAGTAAAAGCATCTTGATATCCAATATTTATAAATACTAATACAAAATTTTGATATAAATCATCAGCCTTTTATTTCAAACTTCAAAGCTGATATGAACAACTTGACGTATTAACAAAACCGCAGTGTTTTCAAAGGTGCAATATCCGAGTACTGATTGCCATTAATAGCAAAAATAATTAAAGCAGGCTCTAAGTTGATCCATCTTTTGAGGGTGGTTTACGTGCTTTTGTAGTATATTCTTCAATAGGAGGCCTAAATTGCAAACGCATTCAATAGATTTACTGTTTTGTTGGAACATTACCATGCAAAACAAGCTATTTGTAATTGCCCCTCTGTTTTAGATATTGACACAAAATTGGCCATTGTTGGGATTACGTTGATCAAATATTGGATATGAGAGGTCGCACGACAGTTTGACTGTGCCCTGTTTCAAAGCGATTATTCGGCCTTGGTTATGTAATACTGTGCAACGGTGAATTTCTGTTTGATACTCTTACAATTAATATTTTCACGATTTGGTATAAACGACTATTTGCTATTAAGGTGTCTACGGACGTAGGGAGTCTGTTCACAAGGGATTATTTGTGACAAATTTTTTTTCTTTGTCTTGCATTTGCATGCAACATGAAAGGAGACAACTTAATTAAGTTTTCACCTTCTTTGAGAATACAGGCAGGGTTGGAATGAAGTTAGTGTTACCACTACGTTCGGCACCGCAGCTATGTTTGCCTGTTACTGTTTTTCAGGGACGTGGTAGAAATAATACATCTGACAAAGAGTTTCATTGTGTGTTGTACCGTCATAATTTTTCCTGTAAGGTTATAATGGATAATAAAAATTCGAACTTTCCTAATGGGAACCATCAAACACCTACCATGGCTTCTGTCCCAAATGGCTTTCCAAGCAAATGTCCTTTCTTGGGTTGCACCATTCTCAAATTCCAAAGTCAGTTATTTGCTAATACCTATGATAGAGAAATGACTACAGGCATAGGTTAGTTGAAAAGTATTTTTCATCCGTTTGAATGTATGACGAAAGATACTTTAAAAGGCTGTACGAGTAGACACCAAAGAGTATCTGGAATTCTCATGTCGCTTCTGTCATACCCATCGCTAGAAATATTGATTTGATGAACAAAAAAGGTACTCGAGGTATTCACCTAAATTTCTGGTCCAAGAAGAACATCAGATAGGTAGCAGGAAGCCAGAAGAAAAGGAAAGTAAGGAAAGCGAAACTAGAGGTAAAGCGACATAAGGAAAAATGGAGTCCAGACAAGGAGGATACTGTACAGCCACTTGCCTAACACCGACAAATGTTGGGAGTAAAAGAGAAGATCGACAAGGAAGCTGGGAAAGAAATCCCAACCTGTGAAAAAGTTATTTTTAAGAACTCCGTTATTTGTCTAGCAACTTGCCTGTTTTTACTGTGTTGAACATACTGGATAAATATAGTAAAACACCTGTTTTTTGCGGTGTATACGCGTGTGGCCTTGTCCGAATGTGTCTAGGATTAAAAAGTTATTTTTCATAAAGAAGCAGCTGCATAAAAACATTAAATGTGTGTAGATTTTTTATTAGCCTGCATGTTTATGTATGTTTTATATAGGTAATACATATCAAACCTTGAATAAACGTCTTTCAGCCAAATTGTTTGCAGATAGCAGAAAGGCAATGGTAGTTCTTGGATCAATTAGAGGTGGGGGGGGGGGTTATCTCTTATACCGTTGTTCTATGGTGAACTCTTTTGGACAGCAAACTGTCATGTTGCAAAGATGCAGCTCTTTTCGACATTGTCCTTTCAAGTTGAGAGGACAAAACTTTGTTTTGAAGGTGGTAAATTGTATGGTATATTATTCATATATATATGTATTATATATGTATGTGTGTGTGTGTCTGTGTGTTTGTGTCTGTGTTGGCTTTCTATAAACTTTAACAAAATTGAATTTGTCGTGATTTGGTTTCCCTCGATTATAATCGAAGGAAACCAAATCATGACAAATTCAATTTTTTGCCCAATAATTATTAGGAAAAGTAAGTGTGGTGGTGTATTCTTTTTCTTTGGTAAATTTACGAGTATTTAATTGACGTGGTCTGGTGGTTCTTGTAGTTGGACTTGGCATAGTATCGAGAAAACATTGTCAACATGGGGTCCTAATGTCTACAAGGTGGTCTAGTCTTGAGGTGGTTGTTGTCTTACTCAATTTTAAGTAAATTTCTGCTACAAGGACTAAAACTAAACCACTTAATTGTAGTTTCGTCTGCTTTTTAACATCAAAATAAACTTAGGATTCTGGATTTAATTTGGCAACAACTGTTTCCTCTTTCAATCTGCTCTCGTGCAGCAGAATAACGTTTATGATAAAAAGATCTTTGTCTATCAAAATGATAGTATAAAGTGAAATGACGTCAAACGAGGCAATTTTGGTGGGTCTAATTTTCTGCTGTCGTATGACGGTGGAAAATACTTTTACGTTAAAGACGTTTTGTACTTTCAAGTTACCACAGAACTTCGATATGACTTCAATACTTTTTTTTCATCCTTTGTGTAATAGTAAAATCGGTCAATAGTTAATATATATAAATATTACAAAATTTACCTACAATTCCAATTTTTACCAAATCACTAGTTACTTGCACGGTAACTAATGCATGGTAAAGAAATTTCAGCGGTTTGGAAATATAATTAATCTGTAAAATATGGAAACTGATATGACCTTTTAGTAGAGAGTAAATGCCAACTACAGCCGAAGTTTCCATTGGATGGATCATGACAGGGTACACAGTGCTTCCTGCTAAAGGGAAGTGGAGGCCATGAAACGGTTCCAAGGGCTGCATTTTTGACGTGCAGCAGAGAGAAAGAAAGCTGTAGAATATAGTTATTTCAAGTACTCCTCCAGAATCCTAACTTTTAGTTGAGATGGCCTTTGTGGTTATTCAAGTTTACTTAGGTGTTCAGAACTAATATTTTAATATGTACTGGAGTAGAATCGGCAACTCACCAAGTGTTTTGATAAGCAACAGTTAAGGACTAAAGAATACAAGATGGGCAACAGTAGTCTATTTTTTCCAAGTTCTCTTATTTTTCAAGCATTAACTCAAATCTTGTGCAGTAATGAAAGTGTACTCGGCTTTTATCCTACTCCCAGCAGCTAGCACTTAAAAGCCGTCTTACAATGAAATTTGTCAATCCAAGAAAGAAATAAAAAGGGGCACACGTTGAGAGTTAAGAGTTGGCTAGCATCCTGTAACTGTTTTTTGCTTCACCCTTATCAGAATAAGCGTCCTGATCAAACCTTTTGGTTGTTTTTGACAATAATAGTGGAAGATTACATGGTGATTATGTAGGAAGGAGGGTACTGAGTTACGAACTCCCTGGTAGAAGGCGAAGAGAGAGGCCGAGGAAAAGGTGGAAGGACATGATTGACAGAGATAAGGAGGCTGTTGGCACGAAGGATGCTGATGTGGCAAACAGAACAGGCTGGAGACGGCTGATCCACTCCTAACGAAATATATAGACGATATAGCAAGGATATAGACGAAAGACAAAGAAGAAGTAGAAGATTTCATGATCTTAAAATGAGCTTGAAAGATTTGCAGAATATATATCCTTGCCTCTGATTTTAATGGTTTTTATAAAGTAACAATTTAGTGGTATTATTTTTAGTTGAAGTTTCTTCGTCAACTCTGTGTCCGTAGTATTGGACATAAAAAGGGTACTTTGATGAACAAAATATAATTTGCTGCATTTTCTCTTTTTGCTAATGGGAACTATTTAAACCAGTCAGTTGCTGTTTAATTTGTCATAAAGAGTTTTACCTGTTATTCGAGATTTTTAATGAATTCTTTTTCTTTCATCGGTTTTTATACGTCTCCCTTTTGTAGTTTTATATTTTTCTAATGAGATTGATAGGAGAAATACTTCTCTTATATATTTTTAGAAGTTTCCAGATAAAAAGTTTTGACTAGTTACTGGTAGAGATTTGGAGTTTGAAATACTTGTTTCATTTACATCGTGAGCTATACTTGAAACATACTACCAGTGTACACTAATATTTTATTATCTAAAATTCCATTCTAAAAGTTGCATAAAAATAACTCGATGCTGTCTTTTTCGAATGTGAAAGTATTATCAGGATTACACTACTTAGCCAGCAATGCGTATGACATTTAATACCCATTATTTGGTGCATTAAATATGTTAGTTATGGTGTTGGAAAATTTCTGGCAAAATTTTCTAAACAAACGATTAGATATCGATAAAAGAAAATGCAATAACACATATTGTATGTCCTGTGGGACCAAAATAATTCAATTTCTATTCATTTATAATGCATAAGTAACAGCACGTAGATTTGCTCACGTGCTATTTAAATGATCCATAAATAGTATTTGGCGCTGGTCTGCAAGGATGACAGTTATTGTTTGAGTAATGGTCTTATGGTTTGACTTAAACAGAACCAGCAGTTAAAATCAGATTAGTCAATTAATCTATTTCAATAAGAAATAAGTTAACATAAAGCGCTCGTATTCATGAACAGCACCTTAAATCTCTTTTCTTTGTTATTGTTTTGATAGGGCATAAGAATAACCAAATTACGATGTACAAAGTAGTGTAGAAAATGGATTTTTTATTTCCTGTGAGAAAACAAGCCCCCGTCTGCTATTTCATACAACGGAACTACGAAAAATACATAATATTTGCAAACAGTAAAACTAAGAAATAGGAGTCCACACAAGTGTGGAACGTGTTCGTGCGAGCAAATCTGAAAATATAATTATGTATATGTAATAAGAGCTATGGGAAGTCATCAAAAATTTGTACCATCCCACTTTCCTTAATGTTAATACACGTTTAGAATATTGACCCATACGCAGAATCATAATTATGGTGCTTACCTTTTAACACATGTACTTTGCTCTGTGAAATTTATAATATGTACATATATATATATATATAGACATACGTGTATGTGTGTTTGAGAGAGAGAGAGAGAGAGAGAGAGAGAGAGAGAGAGAGAGGGAAAAGAAAGAAGAGACAAACTTTAAAAAAATAGAAATTAAATACATTTTATGCACACGATGACCACGTTTTCAGCCATGTAGATCTAGTCAATAACAAGAATATTAATTTTTTAAAACAAGATCATAAGCTATTTGACCCCATAAGACCCCACGAACAAATTTACAAACCGTACTTGTTTACCTTTTACTAATTTTTTTGCCTGATGTTTCAAGCCATTAAATACAGCTTTGCCGTACTATCAGAAAACTCAGTCCACAACTGGTTCCTGTTTATTGATTGTAAGACAAATCCTTTAATTTCAGCATTTAGACCCAAACAGTTTTCTGTTTTCAAAACATCTGACAAACGTTCCCTGATAAGATTGTCTTTTCAGAGTATTTTTTCAGACTTAAATGTGACATAACTAATATTTTCATTGCCGTATCAGAAGTCCATAAACCGCACTGGGGCTAGGGGTGCTATTCGATATAAACTTTTTGTATTCGTAGCTAACGTCTTGTCGCAAAGTACATTGGGGCATCGTCTTTGTACCAGTAACCTGTTTCCATGACTTTTCAAGGATTTTCTTTATTTACTGCGTTAACTGTCAGTGAAAACCAAGTTTAAAATTTTTTTCTGAAACAGCTTTCCTCACCTTCTGCGGAGGAATAAAAAATTCTTATGCTCATCGTCTTTACTCATATCCTTTCTCCAAGACATAGTTAAAATTTGCTTTTTGGGTTACAATCACAACTTGTATCCCTATAACTTCGAAGCAAATTGTAAAACTTTTAAAACACAGGCACGGTAATACAGAAAACAGAAGGTTCTCCACTGTCAACAAAACACCTTATTTTTTCTTTAACCAACAGCCCGACAGATAGTCTTTCTACGGATTTATTCTAGTGGCGAAAAAATATTTATTATTTATCTAGTGGCGAAAAAATATTTGTTATTCACAAAACATTAATTTTTCCAGCCACACTGCCCAGGGTTTTTTATTTGGGACCCTTGACAGTTAGTTCTTCCAATATATCGCACATCACGGATACAAACAGCTGTGAGATAGCGCCAATAAAAAGCAATTTGAGAATTTTTACTTTCATGGCTATACCAAATTCCCATTGAAGCATTTACATTTAAATATATATAAATATAAAAGAATGTAATAGTTTTAATCCTCAAGGTTTAATCTTGTAATTTCATAACTGGGAGTGTGTCTTGTCTGCAAATTCTTTCTTTAATTTAGTGAAGATACTTACTTATACAGTCTTTTGTTTTGATATATGTCCTTTTTATGCTTCATATAGTGAATGAGAACTAACCGCCACATCATTTCTATTCAAGACATGGCCTATTTCGAGTTAGGATATTGTTTTAAGAAGCTCGAGGGCCTTTAACTATATCGGATCCTTTGATTTCTTTGTATGATCTTCTTCTTATGATGCCCTATCAGCTCCTGACGTTGGCGACCATGAGCTTAAACTTTTTTCTATCAGTTGCAGCATGAAGAAGTATGATCTATGTTTTACTTGAAAAGATGAGCTTCCGAAAGAAAAAGTTTAAAAGATAATTCAACACTAATAAATTCTTACCCTGCGTTTTTTCAGCTATTTAGGTTAAATATTATAATGGCATTCGTTAATATAATTCTAATTGATGTGATCGTAAAAACCATTTTTTCTTCTTCCTTGACGTCAAGCGCTCACACGGCAACCTTGGGTAGCCCTGACAAAACAGCAGTCCACTAGAAGCTCCCAATAAATCCAGAGACATTATTTTCAACAGAGTGGCAGCAGACCAGGTTTCTACTCAGATTTTTTGGTAGGCAGAAGAGTTTTGTAGAAAATGTTCCACAGCATTGGGGAACCATCGAAAAGAAACACTGCTAAATTACCAATCTGGAACTTTGTGTACATCTAATTGAGAAACTGTCCTCGGTTTCATGCAAATCATTTTCTCTGGCAAAAAGGTAGTAGGTATTTATTTCCATAGTCTGTTTGTTGTTGAAGCTATCTTTTCCTTTGTTTTTTTTGTTATGGTCTTAACTCCTCCATAACTACTACCTGATTCTTTTATGATAGTTTTCTTTTGTCTTCAGCTATTTTGTCTGCCATTTCACTGCCTTGAATGTTGCAATGTGACGGGATCTACTGTGAGGCTATTTCTTGTTGACTTTTTGAAGAAGGCTTCTGAACTATGGAGAGTTGAGAATTTTGGTAGGTTGTAGGGCTTATTGTCTTTTTTAGTGAATGTTCTTTGAAATGGCCCTTCTAATTTAATTCAAAATTGAGTTCTCACCCTTGATAGTTTATGGAACAGCCAAAAGTTTACTTATAAGGTACAGCTGATATTGCTAGAATATTAAAAATATAGTGATACTTGATAAACTGCTATTGAACATGTAAATACATCTTACGTTACCATCTAATGGTGAGCCAGAATCCTATTTTAACAATTTCTGCCATTTGAAAACTAATATTTGATGATTGAATCACCGAGACCAAATAGCAAACTTATAGGACATTGCATAATTAATAGATCATTCAGGTGTTATACAGACTGAAATGCTATTGATAGAGTATCTTTAATTGGAAAGGTTATTGAAAAACTGACAGAATATCAAAATTAGTAAGGCCAAAATGCACCCGAGACCTAAAAGAAAAAATACAAAAATTGAAATGCTAGTCTATTTGCAATCATCTATTACATGGATCTTCAACACTCTGGCCCCAGGGGCCCATCCATCCAGTCCACCTTTTAACTCAACAGCAGTGCATTAAAGCCTGTCTTCTTTGTTCTGAGTTTGTTCTTAATGACAGTGTTTTTCTTTTTTTTCCCCTTTGGCTCACATCTCTCGCGGTTGTGCTGCACGTTACTTATTATGACTCTGCACTTCTTACATTTACTATGTGCAAGGCTTTCTCTGTAGTCAGATTCTCCAGCAGTCTTTATCCTGAGCTACCTTCTGTGCGTCATTGAAATTAAATCCTAGGCGTGCAAGGTCTCGTGCTATAATACTGAACCAGGTGGTTTTGGTTCTGCCTGTTGGTTTCTTGACTGGTCGCATGAACTCTCTGGGGGCAAGTTTAGCTGGTGTGTTTTCTAGCATGGGTATTAAGTGACCAAGCCATCTCAATCTTTTTTCTTTTGACTTGAGTACTTCATTTACTTGTGATTGTAAGTTCATGGAGGTCTTTGTTGTTGATGGTCTTAGCCCATTTGAATGTTTTGGAGCCTTCTGAGTTGCTGGCTATGGGAAACATCAATCTTGTGTTCTTCTTTTTTTGTCCGTATTCATAATTGGCTGTAGTACAGAAAGATGATAGGTATGAATGCATTTAATGTCCTGATCTGGATTTGTAGATTTAAGTTACTTTTAAAGATATTTTCTAGTTTTTTATAGGGACAGATGTCTACTCCTTTCCGTCTTTTGATGTCGTCAATGTTATCTACTAGGCTCCCAGAATATTAACATTTTTTCCATTCTTTATTTTTCCTTCTCTATGAATATTATATTTTTCAGTTTCATATATATATATATATAAATATATCCTTAGGTATAGTGTGGTTATGTTCCTTGAAAATGTCAGACTTTCGCTCTTTTTTCATTTCCCATGTCAGAGCGTAAGAATGTTCTTGTTCAGAGATGTTTCTTTCTGTTTTCAAAGCTTGACCTAGATATAAGGTGAACATTACTGGAGACATACAGTTACTTTGTGGAACACCAACGTTTGTCTTGAACTTGTCACTTAGGTCATCTTTGCATCTGATTTGTAGTTTCACTTCCTTGATCATGAGTGCAAACATATGTAGTTCTCCCCATTCTAGTATTTCTGTCTGTCTTATATGACGGTGTTTCTACAGACCATATCAAAAGCTTTAGAAATGTCTAGCATAAGAATGTAAGTGGTATAGTCTTTGAATATAATGTCTTTTTCACCAAGGCATTTGAATGTGAATACATGCTCTGTTGTAGATCTTGATGCTTGGTAGGCGGCTTGAGAGATGGGAATCTCTTTTGGAATTTGTCAGATGTTCTGCATATCATACAAGTTGCCAGGATTTTTCTCAGTGTTGATAAGAGTATGTTGAGCCTGAGGTTTTCTAGTGGTCCTTGAGGTTTTCCAGGTTTAAGCAGTGAGATGAGAATTTCCAGGTCTGCTTCATCTGGATAGGTACCAGTTTCGGATATGTTGTTCAAAAGTTTAGTTATTCCTGTTGCGATTTCACTANGGTGTGTTTTCTAGCATGGGTATTAAGTGACCAAGCCATCTCAATCTTTTTTCTTTTGACTTGAGTACTTCATTTACTTGTGATTGTAAGTTCATGGAGGTCTTTGTTGTTGATGGTCTTAGCCCATTTGAATGTTTTGGAGCCTTCTGAGTTGCTGGCTATGGGAAACATCAATCTTGTGTTCTTCTTTTTTTGTCCGTATTCATAATTGGCTGTAGTACAGAAAGATGATAGGTATGAATGCATTTAATGTCCTGATCTGGATTTGTAGATTTAAGTTACTTTTAAAGATATTTTCTAGTTTTTTATAGGGACAGATGTCTACTCCTTCCCGTCTTTTGATGTCGTCAATGTTATCTACTAGGCTCCCAGAATATTAACATTTTTTCCATTCTTTATTTTTCCTTCTCTATGAATATTATATTTTTCAGTTTCATATATATATATATATATATATATATATCTATCCTTAGGTATAGTGTGGTTATGTTCCTTGAAAATGTCAGGCTTTCGCTCTTTTTTCATTTCCCATGTCAGAGCGTAGGAATGTTCTTGTTCAGAGATGTTTCTTTCGGTTTTCAAAGCTTGACCTAGATATAAGGTGAACATTACTGGGGACATACAGTTACTTTGTGGAACACCAACGTTTGTCTTGAACTTGTCACTTAGGTCATCTTTGCATCTGATTTGTAGTTTCACTTCCTTGATCATGAGTGCATAATTAATAGATCATTCAGGTGTTATACAGACTGAAATGCTATTGATAGAGTATCTTTAATTGGAAAGGTTATTGAAAAACTGACAGAATATCAAAATTAGTAATGCAAAGTGCATTTGTAGTTCTCCCCATTCTAGTATTTCTGTCTGTCTTATATGACGGTGTTTCTACAGACCATATCGAAAGCTTTAGAAATGTCTAGCATAAGAATGTAAGTGGTATAGTCTTTGAATATAATGTCTTTTTCACCAAGGCATTTGAATGTGAATACATGCTCTGTTGTAGATCTTGATGTTTGGTAGGCGGCTTGAGAGATGGGAATCTCTTTTGGAATTTGTCAGATGTTCTGCGTATCATACAAGTTGCCAGGATTTTTCTCAGTATTGATAAAAGTATGTTGAGCCTGAGGTTTTCTAGTGGTCCTTGAGGTTTTCCAGGTTTAAGCAGTGGGATGAGAATTTCCAGGTCTGCTTCATCTGGGTAGGTACCAGTTTCGGATATGTTGTTCAAAAGTTTAGTTATTCCTGTTGCGATTTCACTAGGGCCAAGGTTGATGAGTTCACTGTTTAAGTTCTCTACACCTGGACTCACTGTTTTTGAGTGAAGTTATGGCTTTCTGTACTTCCGAAATATTAAAAGGCCGGGTCATAGGGGCAGATTTTACTTCAATCTTTCCCCCTCCCTCTTTGTAAAAACAGACCGAAAATAGCTCTTAATAACACCCACTTGATCTTTGGTGTTTGATACTTTTCCATATATTCTTCTTAGGCTCGGTTATTTTAAGTTTCTCAATCGCCTGAAGTTTTTTCCTGGAGTAATCTTTGCTGTTATTTATGTCTTGTATTAGTTCTTTAATTCTTGTCTCTTCACCTTTCTTTATTTCTGCTTAAATCTCTTTCATTATCCTTTTTTATCTCTTGGCCCAGTTCTTTTCTTTTGTTGCTGTCTATTGTTGTGTTGATTTTCATTATGGTGGCCTTTTGTTTTTCTGATAACAGTTCCACATTGTTTATGTTATTTCTTTTCTTCGCCTTTCTGATGCCTAGCATATCTTTAGCGCCTTCTAGGCATTTACTGTTTTATGTTATTTCATATATCATTTATCCCGCTTTAGCTCTTCTTTATATTTATTTTATCTTTCACTGTTTGTTGGTATCTAACCCTTATCTCCTCATCTTTAAGATTTTCTAGGTTAATGATTTCAGTGGTGTTTTTTTTCTTTCAGATGTCATTCTAGCTTCATTTTTACTTTAACTAGTGGTCAGTATCCATTTTAATGCCGCAATGTGATCTTGAGTCTAGTACGGTCGTTCGGTGTCTGTTTCTGATTATGATGTAGTCTATTTGATTCCTGTATGGATTTCTTCTGTCTTCTTGTATTCCTGGCTTCTCTCGTGTGATTCTGTGTGCCATTTTGTGTTGAAATATGGTGTTTGTGAGTGTCAGTTTGTTGTTAGTCTTTCCTATTTACCTTGGTCTGTATGGTGGGGAGTCTATCATTAATTCTATTAAAGCTGGGTGCTAAATTGCTGCTAACTACAAAATGAGCACCATGGTGTGAGTTATTATGAGCTCCTGTATAATATAAATCGTTGCTATTACTTTGTTCATCTTTGATTATTTTACAACTTGTTCCTTTCAGACGTGTTTCTTTCTCTGGTAGAATTTGAAGGTCATATTTTNGATTGTGTGTGCCATTTTGTGTTGAAATATGGTGTTTGTGAGTGTCAGTTTGTTGTTAGTCTTTCCTATTTACCTTGGTCTGTATGGTGGGGAGTCTATCATTAATTCTATTAAAGCTGGGTGCTAAATTGCTGCTAACTACAAAATGAGCACCATGGTGTGAGTTATTATGAGCTCCTGTATAATATAAATCGTTGCTATTACTTTGTTCATCTTTGATTATTTTACAACTTGTTCCTTTCAGACGTGTTTCTTGCTCTGGTAGAATTTGAAGGTCATATTTTTGCATATCGTTTACAAGATCTTTTTTTGTAATCCTCTTTTATTCCTCTTAAATTTAGTGTTCCAATGTTCAGTCTTTTGTTTTTGTGTATTTGTTGTTATTTTCCTCTTCACTGACTGTCAGAAATGTGAGAAATAAAGACCAAAAGGAAGGACAAGATTCCCGCCATGTGGATTTGTCACTTCCATTACCTCACATAAGGCTGGCAATAATTGCTTTCTTAAATGAAGCGTGGTTATCGTTTAGTGTCCTGTGTTTACAACATTCATTGGAATTATGAGATAAAATCTAATATTTTCACGATCATCAGTTATTATTTTAACATGGACTTTACTTGCAAATGATGATGCCCAATTGAGGGGAGTGCTAAATTTAGGTTAGAAGCTTATTTCAAGATAAACAGAACAGACAATATTTTCTAAATAATTGAATCTATAACAAGTCTAATATATGAAAATTTCTTTGTCATTCAAAGGTCAAAGGTTTTTACGTTTTTATTAAAAACATTTATTAATGGAAAGGAGGAGGAGCAATTAGACTGTAGTTTATCGTTAATTGGGTTACAAATTAAGAAATAAATTCTTATACAAGAATGGAGTAAAAAATACCCTTTACTGGAGAAGGGAGAAAAGACATTGAGCCACCTTGGCTTTCATATGGGGTCGCTTCACTACGCTTGAATTCTTCAGAAATGACTCAATAGTTAATTTTTTATTTATTTTTTTTTCCTTTGATTGACATCGTTTGGTTATAACTTACAGTAAACTCTTAGCTAATGACCTTTTATTTCATTCCAATTCATTGCATGTTTAACCGATAATACACTTGGACTTAAAACAAAGGTTGAAATTAGAAGTCAATGGGTTTTAGCATGTTTGTATGGCAGAAAGGAATTTGTTCCTCAAGTTATAGCGTACAGGCCGAGGATACTTTATGTATTTTCAACATCATACTTTAAGTATAGGTGCAATAGGTATGCGAGTTCAACTTATTTGAACCTCAGGGAAATGGACACCTCTTCCTTACACAGTTCCCGGGTCGCCCTTTGGCAAGGCGAACCACCCGGTCAGCCACCCCTCTCTGGGTTACGAAGCCTTCATCCTGTTGGCCCGTCCTTCCTGAGGTAGGGCGGAGCACCCTTGGGCGTAGAAACTTCGAACTAAGGTCTCACGGCCAGGGATAGCCATTCACTGCCTTGTGAGTAGGTCCTCAGACCAAAGGCTAGGTACACCGCCTTTAACTGTGGTTAGCGTCAGGAAGGGCATCCAGCTGCAGAAAAATAAACTGCCAAATCTTTACCATGAGCAATGACATTCGCCACGACGACCCCTGACAAGGAAAAAGTCAGAGAAAAAGACTCTAAGTATGCTCCAAATGTCAGATATTTGCTTTGGAATGTCTAACGGTTTGAAAGAATAAACTACATTGTCATGTTATTGTCAGACATTAAGTACTATAATGCGGACATTTGGATGGCCATCCTGAATAGGGTTAACAGAGAGAATAACCAATGTAAAGGATCAAATATTAGTACCAAGCAAAACTGTAGTATGTGGTCAATACCTTGTGGCTTAGAGACAGTTTGATTTATTGCTTGTAATAAACCTTTTGCTTAAATAAGGACATTCATCACTTTTAACATTAGCGGATAAGAATAAAATAACCGTAAAGTCAGTTAAGGGAGGGAAATAGAATTGGTAGGTGTTGGCTGTCAGCAGGTTTATGTTGTTTAGAGGTATACTGGTCAATATTTCTCAGTAGTTGCAAGTTACCTTTTGACTTCAGGTTTTAATCATTACACAATTTCAGACTCTTGTGAACTTTTAACAAATCCAAAGAATTCAGAAATTCTAGGTCATTACTTCCCAATCTTTTCAGCCCAAGAGCCACAAAATCTTTAATTCAGGACAGCTTTGGAATTAAAGCGTTAAAGGGATAGAAAAAAAACCCCATGGCTAAAATACAAAATAAACTTGGTAATGTAATACCAAACATTTGATGTTGTTTGCAGTCACAAAGGGATGTAATGTCAGGTTAAATGAGGACGAGATAAAGGAAATCAGACTAGTGCTGAACTGATACAAGGCTTTTTAGTTCTCTTGTGGTGTTTTAGTGTTGTATTGATGGTTAAAATTTGGAAACCATAGGACAAATATTGTTTATGACATCTATAAACCATAGGTAAAACAAACTTTAACTTGAATTTCTTGGTCAAATTAAAAGGATTCGTTTATTATGTATTAACAGGATAACTAGTGCGCAAACAAGAAGAGGTTACGTCTTTGGCAAAAATAGAAGAGAAAAAAATCAACAATTTAGTTATTATTGGAACGGAAAGGAAGGAAGAGTGGTAGGGTAGCCAGTGAAGTGGACTTCTGATAAAAAAGCTTTGAGAACATATTAGGCAGAAGACAGGAGGTTAAGTGAGAAAAAAAGACTCAGAGAGAAAGAACATAGATCAAGACTATAGAAAACCTCGCCAAAAATACCGTTCTGCTTTTTAAAAAATAACCTGTGATACCAGCGTTACTTTCGTACTTGTGAACAACCTTCAGTAAATGAAAAACTGAGTAACCTAAACAGCATTCACTTCCTTTAAGTGATAACATTAGGAATTGATGACTTTACATTTTTATTCACATTTTCACCTAAAAACATCGTTTTGGAGGGAAAGAAACAAGACAGTAAGAAATAGTGTAAGTCAAGTCTTACTCAAAGGCCTGGGTTAACCTATGCGTACAACCACACCCACCTCTAAAGTCCATGATTGTTTTTTTGTTCATATATCAGGATGCCAACCCCACAATTATCCTTAAATAGTATTGCCGCTACGGAAACTCAGAGCACTCCTTCTATCAAAGTACAGAGAGCTTGTTTGATAGTTTATTCTCAGTTTAATCTCAAATAAAAAAAATTAATAGTTACTTAGTGGACTCCTAATATTTGACGGAGAATGATTTCTTTTAGCAGCCTTGCTACTTTGGCTTAATTTCACAGGATTTAAACACTTTGGTTTAAATATTTCTATACTATAACGTCTTGTAAAAGAATCTTTTAGCCAGTTGGATTTTGCAATAGTAAAGTTTTTAGCTTGAGAAAGTAATTTTTCCAGTTTTCTCAAAACTCCCAAGTGGTTGGGTATACTTTACCTGTTAAGCCAACCAACCAAGACAAATATACTTAAATCAAGGTGGCCAATCACTCCAAAATGGTGTCTTTCAAGTAAACATCAACCGTGTGTCATTGCATTTGAGATAAGGTCTTTTTGAAAAATTTCCCTAATTTTTTCTACAGTATATTATTCCAATTCTGCACGACCACAGTGTTGATAACTCTAATAGCTTTAAGTACTTAACTTTTCCCTTCACACTTTACTTCAAACACTTACCTGTTTTATTGCGGTCACCAATACACTCGAATGGTGTCAAGGCTGGCTTCCACTTTAGTAAAAACATTATTTTGTTTACTTCTGCACTTGAAACCTTAAGTCTTAAGTTACACCAGTAGTTGTTTTGATTACTAAGAAAAGAAGGGTTTTTTAAATTATGTTTTTTGATATTCAGGGTAAGTTTTTTCCACCCTGCAGACAGCTTTACCAAAGCAACTATCCAAAACATTTTTATGATTGCAAAGTTGAATCTTCTTTTGAATTAGTAAAATACTATTTCGAAGACAAAAATTGTTTTTTATCTAACTATTTGTATGTCGTAGCACTCAAGGCCAAGCTTCCAGTTTATGCCTTTGTTGTATACCGTAAATTAATGCAAGCAAATGCTGATTTTTTGAAGTTTTTTGTATTTCTTCTATTTTTGTTTTTCTTCTACTTTGTGTAACTAGGGTCTTGATATCTCTATTCGTCTGAAAAGTAGTTTTAGGCTCTATTATATTCTTCTTGTGCTTGTCTGGAATGGCCGTGTATCATAAAGTTGGAAGAGTACTACTTGCTAACTCTACTTACAACCCATTTGTAAGTCGAATTAAGGTATCTTAAGAATGGATCGTACTCCACGTAATAAGATAAGATGGAGTAGATCACAACAGACTTGTTTACTGCATAAATCTAAAAATGGTATTTTTGATACACATTAGTACCATCTCTAATGAATAGCTCATTTTAATTAAATTGGGGAGAGTCAAAAGTATAATTAATGCTATTAATATAGTGCATAACGCCACTTGGCTTTCAGCAAATAATTAACAAAGCAACAAGAACAACAAAAGAATTGAGTACAATAATTGACTCAATTTTTACAATTAATACTGCAGCTATTCTTACCAACCAGTCGACATCGCCCACCATAGAAGATCACAATACGAAAATATGTTCAAGGTAAACTGACCTACAAAAGTTTAAAACCAAAATCCAGCAATGATGCCGATTACAATCATACCAACTTTGCAGCGATCAGTACTTGAAACTTAAAAGTTTGCCATAAGCGAATGGTATTCTGAAAAAATCTAGCTCAGTATTGAAAATTTACTTTGTGGCTATTTTACCTAAAAAAAAATTTGACTAAAATGCTGGGGTTTTCTCTTTCATCAATTTTAATAAGGCCTAAATATGAAATAAGGCGAGTTAATAAACCTAAAGAGTCGGGAGACTTCTTTACGCTGCTCTTGGCGTGAGATAATTTATTAAATTTTGTTTTAATACTCAGGTGCATATTGTGATACAGCTGCAATTAATGATGCTTTTTTTTAGCAGTAATGTTGGATGCGTTTGATTAATTTTGAGATGGATTAAAGTCATGCTTATTAAAAGGATGCATTCAAAAAAATACCCTTTTATAAATTTGAGTCAATGTACCCCTGCATACTACAAACATTTTTGAAAATAGCATTAAGAAATGTTTCGAGGTACGTTTACTACTGTTTTAACATCAAATATTATGAAAAAAGTCTGTATGAAGCCAAAGAATGACCATTTTAATACCCTGACAGAAGAAAATTGAGTGTAGAAAAAAAAAGAGGAAAGAATCATTTTTCTTCAGGAGAGAATGAGAATGAGATAGTTTGTATTAAAATTAGGGTGCAAGTATCTCCCCAAAAGGTTGGAATGATACAAAATAGGTTCTTATTGGAACGGTTAAGCTCCCAGAAAAATGACCACAGACCATCTATTTTATTCTGCATTCTTGGATAACAAGTTAGAATTTGTGTGCTTTTAGTTGTACTTTGCAATCTCTAATAACTCTGTCATCCCAAATTGGTGAAGATAAAAGATAAATCTACACAACGATATTTTACATGACTACTTATTGTTGGTGTGATCTAAACTCGTGAAATTTTAGCAGATCAATCAGATAAAAAGGAAAATTTCTTGTTTATTTTGGGTGAATAATGCATTATATATTATTTCGTAATAAAAATATGCCACTATGCTTTTTTATATCAACAATGTAATATTTGTTGCTTCCTGATCCTAGTGTACATTGTTAATACTCTGTTCATATTGGTCCAGTGAATGTATATTTTCTAAGCAGGTATTGGTAGCAATGGACAGCAAAATAACCTAGTCTATTTCTAGAGTATAATTTGTTCTTGTTAAATAACGAGTGTCATAAAAGAAATTCATAACTTTCAGCCTCAGGCGCGTTTTTTTTTAATAAAATCAGTTTTATTTGAGAAGATTAAGTATTCTGTCAGACATACTATTTACATATGAATCTGGATATTAGTAGTAAAATACCAAGTGACCATCTGAGTTTCTTTATTGGAATAGTTGAGATTCTAACGATAACGATATACATGAAAAATGTAAGAACTTAAAAGATTATTAAGTGGAATCAACAAACGTAAACAGATTGTAGTACAATGGTACACAATTTTATTTTACCTGGTATTTTGATTTCAACTATTGAGGTATAGGATTTTACCATTATCTATCTGTTAATTGGTTCCTTTTTCATAAAGTAATATCTAAAAGTGTTTTTTTTTCATGTAAATCTCAGATATATCTGTCCTATAAGTTTTGTTTCTTTCTATCCACGCGAACGGGTAACAACAAATCACCAAAGGCGTCAGTTCCTTTTCCATTGTCTCTAAAGAGACCATACTTTTCATTGTATCCTTGCTGTTCCAACCAGGGTCGTTTTCTGAATAATGTCAATTACAATTTTCACATTTAACTTCTTTTAGTGCCATTAAAACTTGTTAGAAATAACATTCAATGCTCCAATTACTACAGGTATGACTGCAATCCTATCCATTTTCCATACATGTCCTACCTTTTCTTTCAGCATTTGATACTTTTCGGTTCTTTTAAGTTCCTTTTCTTTCACATCAAAGCTATGTGGCCTATTTACCTTTTTTAAGAACAGATCTGAAATATCCGTGTACTACGAATCTTCACTTTATGTATATAAGAGAACAAAGTTCCATTTAAAACCTAGAGTTCAGGTTAAAGACCCTTCTTCAACCCAATTGAAAGATAGATTGGTTCTATTAGGGAATATCAATATCAATGGACCTTTGGTTAGCGAATGCTATCTCACTATTTACTGCCGTTGTTCTGTGCTCCGGACGGCAGCTTTTTGCCTGACTCTCGACTTGGTTAAGGATTGGATTAAACTAAAAATTATTAGAAATTCTACAGGAATATATGTTTTGTTAATTTATAAAGTTTAGATCAACGCGTGTCCTGGGTAACAGAAATCCCCACTTAATAAGGACTGAAGTCTGCAAAATAAAAATAGCATGACGTAATCAAAGGTTGGTGTGATAAAAATCTAACATACTCTTGGAACTTTAGGATAGAGAGGCTAAAAATTCTAGGTTGATTCACATTTTTATAAAAGAATAGGTTTTTTACTGTTTATGTTATCAAATAGTTTTTTCTACATTATTTGTTTTCACTTAAGCCCAGGGACTTAATTTGTAGAATTTCAATATATGTTGTCACTTTTACGTCACACACACACACACACACACACACACACACATATATATATATATATATATATATTTATTTATTTATTTCAATCAAACATTGGCCCGCAACAATATGCACATGTTTTCAACCCATTCCCTTCCATTGTAGTATCATCAGTCTCTTAAAGGTTTTTTTAATTAGTTCTTTTATTAATGTAACATTGGGGTACTACAAAATAAACTTGGAATCCATTTTTACGGCGTGTCTAAAGCAATCTACAACATTCGAATTACACCGCATCTTTGGAAATAAAATCAAAACAAAAACAGCGAGATTTATGCTTCAAGAATATTCAAGACTCAAAGTTGTAAAAACTGACTATTTTGAGAAATTCATCCCAGAACTGTTATCGTTTATATATATATATATTGGAGACGTACTAAACGGGTACAGAAATTTAAAATCGGAGACTGGTAGTTTTTAGAACAATTTTCTCTCTTTCTGTCACTGTCAGGTCATATTTTGTCTCACGTGCCTTGTGTCCGTTGAGAAGTGTGTTGTCATTAAAAATAAAATTCTTTTTGTTCACTTCACAGCTTCCCAGTGACAATTGTCTTTTATAAATTTTTGTTGCATAACAATTATATAATTATCTTGTCACTTAGCAATTTGATTGCAGTCTTTTTACGTGCACGTTTTTTGTTTGTCAGTTTCTTGATAAAGTCTGTTGTAGACAGACGAAAATTTGAAATTGTGATAGTAATAAATAAAAATTTGACTTACTCAATTAAATNCACACGTCTTGTGTCCGTGGAGAAGTGTGTTGTCATTAAAAATAAAATTCTTTTTGTTCACTTCACAGCTCCCCAGTGACAATTGTCTTTTATAAATTTTTGTTGCATAACAATTATATAATTATCTTGTCACTTAGCAATTTGATTGCAGTCTTTTTACGTGCACGTTTTTTGTTTGTCAGTTTCTTGATAAAGTCTGTTGTAGACAGACGAAAATTTGAAATTGTGATAGTAATAAATAAAAATTTGACTTACTCAATTAAATGTTGGCATACTTTCTTTAGTCATTTCCTGTGTCAAATATATATATATATATATATATATATATATATGTGTGTGTGTGTGTGTGTGTGTGTGTATGTGTATTACAAATTGAGAAGAAGGAAGCAACTGCTTCGAGGACTAGTCACAAGTTCAAATTCACAGACAGCAGCAATTTCCTAAGCTCTTCCTCAAGAAAGCTAAGAAAAAGCCTACTACTCATGTCATGATAAAAGCTCCACTGACTCCAAAAAGTCAAAACTTTTCAAAAGTCACCTCCCCTGTCAAAAATCTCTTTGCCTTTGTTGTTGATTGGACATAGTAATGCTGGATGTTAAAAGTGGTGTCGAAAAAAGATTAAAATAAGAGTTACCTTTAATATTCACTTAGACCTGTTTGCTGCTTTTGATGCTGTGAAATCAAATGATGATTTCTATTTGCTAGAAAGTTTTGTCAACAAAATATACAGCGTATATAGGTTTTCTGAAAAATTATAGAGGGGAAAACAAGGAAATTGCATTCATTCATTCATATTCATTCCTCTATTCAACTTTATGTTGAATAGAGAAGGATTCGAAATATATTCACAATCTGCTGGGCAGCCTCTGCTTAGAGGGAACTTTGTGTCTTGGGTCTTCGTTACCATCATTGCATGAAGTCTTCAGCATTTTGTCAATGAACAAATTGGTCAACTTGGTTGGATGAGCAGCATACAATTGAATAGCACAAAAGCTAGCAACGAACGGATTTATAGAAGATATGACTATGATTAAAGATTAGCTAAGACAAATTTCCATTTATTTCGAGCTTTTGCTGAAATTAAATATGAGTTATACAGATTAATCGTTACCTGAATTACACAGTTAGCGGATTGAGAAAAATAATTAAACTATCAATGGGAAAATATTTTTTATACCCAATTGGAAATTGATATTTTCAAATGAGTCCCTTCGCACAACATTAAAAGTAATCTATTTACACAAAGCTCAACGAGGGCTTGTTCTTGCAAGGTTTAATTGATAATACCAAGGCCAGAATGTTGAATGCTAAATTTGAACAACTTTTAAAGGAGCTACAGATTTTGCTCCCTGAAAGACGGCTATCTGATCTTGATGCCCCTTGTCCAGAAGGAGAATGGGTGTTAAGAGACCTTTGCCAGGCATTTAGCGTTTTACCAATTGGCAAGGGCTGATAATGACATTCAGAGATTATCCATTTCATTCTCGAAAAATATAGTGTATTGAAAATCTAATGCAGGGAATACTATTTCAACAAGCTATTCAGAGGCTGAGAGGGGCTTTTCATGGATGAATCTAGTTTGCACACCCACTCGATCAGATGTTGCAGTGACAACCTTGTCATAACTTCTTTTCATAAGAATAAATTGGCCTTTTCTAATGCACAGGAATCGTTTACCGGATGGTTTATGAGTCACAGATTGACACTGGCATCCGAGAGAAAGACAAGAGTTATCAAGACACAGAAAAAAAAATTTTGTAGAGCTAAAGTTTACATAACTCTAACAAAACAAAATAAGATATTTTGTTGTCTGTTTTATCACATGCACAATGTTTTGTCGTTTTATCATAATATCTTTCAATTTTCTATGCTTATTCAGTCCTTTTCACTTGTTCCATACAAGTTTTTAGTTGCTTAAACACCATTTATTAACATCCATCAAAATACGGGCGTGGTAATAACAAACTATACCCATACGTAAAACAGCTTTGGAGCACCTCTTGTTAAATGTTTTAGAAATCGCAACTGATCAAAGCAACTTTCCATCAGCCGAAAGAGTATGGCATGCCTTTTTCAGTTCTATATTTACTTCACAAGTGAAACATTTGTCAAATCCTATGTATTTGTATCCTTGTTGAATTTGTTACAATGGAATGTTTTTTTAATTCTTCTGTTTTTATATCTAATTCTACATCATATTGACTTTTAATAGTAAAAAGTTTGGTTTCACTACCACATTCCAAGTTGAGTGAAAACACTCAAAATTAAAATAATTATAATTAATGGTGTACCTAATTTTCTTAAGGTGCTAAGTTAAAACACTCGTTGAAAAAAAGCTGTCTTTCCGGTAAGCGTCTCCGAAGAAGAAATTTTCTGTAAAAGAGTCCCTATGCAAAAGGGGTTTTTTCAGTACATCAACCCTTTCTATAGAAAATATTATTACAGGGAGAATCTATACAACCTACTCTAGTTCCGTTTTGTCTTGTCGATGTTTAACACAATATCTATCTCCTGATTGGCTATTCTAATTTTTAAACTAATATTCATTGAAGCAACTGTTGTGAAGAAAAGGTAAACAGTTCTTTAAAAAGAAACAGGACCCTCTATTTGTATTTTCATAAGTCGATCAATTCCCTCTAGTTCTCTCAATGTTATTTCGTAGTTTATCAAAAAGATTTTAAATGATGTAATTTATACCTCGAATTTATCTACCTTCCACTTTGTCGGTGTTTATTGTTCTGCTTTGTTCATCACAAGAGCCCACAACCCTCCCCAGTAAATAGCCCGAGAGACTGCTTTAGCTAGCTTATGTCTTGTTTATTTTCCCATGACGTCTTTAGCCTACACTTCTGCCTTCTTTAATTAAACACATAAGTGACTTTAAGGATCATCCTTTGGCTCTGACTAAAGTTGTTTTAGTCAAGGATACGATTTGTTTTACGAAGTTTGTGAGAAATGTTAGTAAGATCAAAATGATAGTACCACCCATATAGATATTAACTTGCAGCTCATGTTGCTAATTTACAAGCCAAGCTTGATATTTATTTTTCTGCACTTAGTATGTCTTCTATAGTGAAATACCTCAAAAACTTCGTTTAATAAGCATTGTTGCCACCTGATTAATTCTTACAAGATTTATATCCTGTGGCTGCCTTAAAGTATCAGTTTTAGAACTGCCCATAAATGGTGACAATATTTTCATTGACACTTTGTCTGTCATAGCAAATCAATTAATCTTTGAAATGAAGTTAATGCTTTGGGTGAACATTTTACTTCCCAGCTGTATTTCCGGAAGAAGTCTATCAAAACTGTCCACACTTTGACCTTAATAAAAGTCCAGGTTTTTCAAATAGTAAAGTTAAGATATTAGTTACTGTGATTAAAATGACCATGTTTAGCTGATACAATTCTGGAAATTGTTCCAAATAGAGCCTTTAGAGGAGTAAGTGGCTGAAAAATTACATAAATTATCATATGTAGTATATTTTCTCATGCTAAAAAACCATAAAATCCATGGTAGCACTATTCCAGCTGCGTGTTTTCCTTGCCTAAAGTAATCCTATGATAATGGTTATACTAGTAAGCATAAAAACATCCCTGTTCTGTATTTTTTTTATCCCAGTATTAAATGTAAGAAAAAACCCCACAAATATCTCTTACCTCATCCTTGCACTCTCACGCCTATGGTATTGAAATGCCATTTAATATTTTGAAAAAGATTTTGCTAATACTACTAATCTTGTTCGTCCATCAGCAGTTAATCCAGGCTCTGATGTGGCAGCATGGCTCCCTTTTACCCAGACTAAAGCTTATATCTACTTCTCCAAGCTTGGGATTATTTATTATGGAAACAGCAACAAAAACAAGCACTCGAGCTCTTGTGGAATTGTGCTCTCAGAAAGAAACTGAATTCATAAACTCTCGTTCAGTCTCTGTGACAGCTCGAAGGTTTAAAGTTGACAGCAACCACTATTTGGTCAAGAAATACAATAAAGTATTTGTCAGCATCCACCAGAATATAAACAGAATCAAACTACAAATAGATCTGGAGCACCTGAAAAATGAGGTAACGAAGGATAAACCCAAGAGTCAGTGTAAATGATACTAAAAGAGAAGGAAGAGAAGACAAAAGATATTTAAAAAGTGTGTCAAAAGCACAGTAGACACAGTCTGCCGAAGAGGTGTTCGGGTTTAGAAAGGAAAGAGCAGTCTGTGGAAAAGAAGAAAGAGGTAGGAGCTGGTAGACGAGAGAAATGCTATCAAAACCAAGATTGATAGCACCTAATCAAAGAGAATTGAGAAGATGCAGTAAAATGGGCAAAGAGGTCACGAGAAATGTGAGGGGAAAACTAGAGGAAGTGAGTTGCATAGAAAGTAAAGAAACTCCAGAATACAAGAGAAAACAGAAGGCAGAAGGAGCTTTACAGCATTATGAAACAAATGGCAGGACAGGGAAGCAGATAAGTAGTTTAAGTAAAGAGTAGGTCTGGGGAGTTGCGGAAGAACAAAAAAATTAGGTTAAAGAACTGAAAGAAACACTTGAGTCACCTTCCAAGATGAAAAGGATGAATTGGAAGAGTTGTGCATCTCTACTGAGATGCTAACCATGACGGAGACAAAAGCTCTGAAGAATGGGAGAGGGCCTGGGACAGATCAAATGATATTCAGAATATTAAAAGCAGACACGAAGTTGATTGAAAAGAAAATCAAATATATATTTGATATGACATGGAAGGGTTGACGAGTGCTGAAGAATTGAAAAAAAAGGAATAATATGCAAAAATTTCTAAAAAAGGAAAACCTTCAAAGCCTCGGCAACTGGGGACTTGCCCTATCCTCCTTAACAAGCAAACGTGTTTCGTAGGATTACCATCAACAGAATATGAAACGAAGTTGGCTACACTCTCAGAAAATCAGAAAAGGGTAAGTAAAATTTCAAAGAGACAGAGGAACTGTTGAGCAGATATTTATCCTCACGAGCATTCCGGAGTAAGACAAAAAATAAAATTCTCTTCACATCCGTTGTAAGGGCATTGGAAAAGCATCTGATTCTGTACACAAAAACAGTCTTTGGAAAATCATTAAGGAATATGAAATTATATGGTCCACGTATGGTCCAAATATGGTCTAAATGTGGTCCAGCAGATCTTTATTACAATACTGGAAGGTCCAGATTTGCAGAAAATATTACCCTTCTGTCATCAACAATAAACTTCATTTAGTCCTAAACAGCAAAGCTAGAACACAGTGAAGCAACAGTTGGACTAAAATGCAACTACAAGAAATGCAAGACACTGAAAACTAATAGCAAGAGTAAAGCCAGCGGGAAGTATGACAAAATGAAGTGGAGAAATTGGAGAGGTTTTCATACCTTAGAAACAATGTAACCAGGGATAGTGGGGGTACTACAGACATCACTAAAAGAATAGCTTTAGCCAGCACTTCCTTCAAGAGGCTTTTCAACATTTGACAAGACACAGATAAAAGCAGAAAGACAAAAACCTGCCTCTTGAGGAGCCTTGTCTTGAAACTCCTACTGACAAAAAAAAAGAAACGTGGCACCTTCCAGACTAAATGCAAATGGATGTAGAACGTCTCAACTAAAAGAGGTTATCAAATAACAGTAGAAAAGATCAATGAGAATGTGAGAAGAAGATGATAGAACTAGATCGGCCATGTACTAAAGAAAGTGCCGACTGACGACTACGCTCTGGCTTTTGGATAAAGTTCTGAGGGTAGATGGAACCGGACTCGCCCCAAAATAGCCTGACAGCGAATGCTGAAGATGAAGAAAAATAAAAGCAGGTTGAGCGGGATGGTACACACTGGAGGTACTGGACTGCATCATAATTTGACCCCTTGGACTGGGTAAAGTAGAAGAGAGAAACGCAGGCCTTTCGTGCTTCTTAAGGAAGTAAATCCAGGCCAGGAATTGAAAGAGGAAATAAGGTGAATGGCGCATTCGTCAGGTATCAGGTGAGCTTGGGTCCGTTTTCAAAAGATATTAAAACATTACTGCTTTTCCCTTTGCATATGTGCTTTTTCCTGAGCCCTAGATGCTGGCTATAAAAATATAAAATATTGGGGGAAATTTCCATGAGTTAGAAATTATTGTCAATAAAATACCTTTTTTCATGTTTGAAATTATTTTTTTTAAACAATGAATAATTGGTGTCTGGTATCATAAAGGGATCATACTTGACTCTATGCTGGTACCGTATGTATACACTATTGATATTTATGTATATATAATATATATATACATCAANGCATTCGTCAGGTATCAGGTGAGCTTGGGTCCGTTTTCAAAAGATATTAAAACATTACTGCTTTTCCCTTTGCATATGTGCTTTTTCCTGAGCCCTAGATGCTGGCTATAAAAATATAAAATATTGGGGGAAATTTCCATGAGTTAGAAATTATTGTCAATAAAATACCTTTTTTCATGTTTGAAATTATTTTTTTTAAACAATGAATAATTGGTGTCTGGTATCATAAAGGGATCATACTTGACTCTATGCTGGTACCGTATGTATACACTATTGATATTTATGTATATATAATATATATATACATCAATATCAGTGAGAAGTTATGGCAATTACCAATTTTAGATGATATACTGAATACAGTAGAAATTTTGATATGTCTAAATGCGATTAAAGTTATAAAGTACATGGAAAGTAAAAGCTTAGGTATAAATAACCTCATCCTGAATATACAATTACTGAACATAAAATATTGCATTACAGTTAGATATTGCGTTGTGAAATATTGTACTCTCTCTACTTTGAAAAGAGAAAAATCCTACCAATTGTATGTATAATTAGTGTTCACATTACTATTCAATAATGTCTCTTTTCATTTCATTCATAAATCATATAAATTAGCAAAAACAACTGAGCAGGAGGTGTTAAAGTTTCGTTAAAAAATTTAGCAATTTGTTACTCTGATCGTGTATGAAAATTGTGCATTGAGTAGGTATAGAGAATGTAATAATAAAAGTTATGAGGTACCAAATTCACTGCTAGAGATAAAGTTTTCGCCAATGACACGAGTCTCAAATTTTGTCTATTTTGTAAATAGCAATATTAATTCTATATCATAACTTGATTGAGTCGAACTTGTCTCACGATGTGCCAAGATCAGGTTTTCCCTGATAGAGGGCGCTGAACGAGCATTCAGCTGGGCAAAAACTGGCTGGAAATACCAGTATTATCCTCAACAGGCGCTAGAATTCAGGGAACATTTTACACACACCTGGCTTCATGTTTGTGAACATTGTATGCTACTCTGCTACCTTTTAGGCAACAGTTATTTGAAGAAAGACAGTTACTGCTCCAAAGGAGTCGAAAGTTCAAGGTAGCAACTTTCTAGAAATCATAAATCCCGAAGAGCACCAGTGCGGAAATTTTTTCTAAGGGACCAAAATCTGTCGATATGAAATAGAAGTGCCAATTTGTTACCTCACTGCCCATTTTCAGCAAGGTCTAGGTTTGAAAACACCATTGATGTTCTTATTAGGGTCAAATGAACCCCAACAAGAACACCAAAGGTTTCCATTTCTTCTTTCTTTCCATTTTTAATTTGAAAAGATCTCTTGATGAATGTCAGAAAGTTTGAAACATTGTAATCCCTATATGAAGGGGCTTACTCTTACGGTCCTTTTAAATTTTCATATTTGTTAATCATGGGAAACATACTGGATCTTTCATTAATGGAACCCCTGGTAAACAGTGGGTCCATTTTTGTCTTTCATAGATATCAATCTATGAAAGACCCGAAAGGAAGCAACACATGAAGAAAACGTGGAACAGAAAGCACGCAAGACACCATAAGATGCAAGACCTACGGATCGCCCCTCCAGGACCCTCCGTGGGAAGGTCCTTCCTCTTGGGTTGGTCTTCAGCCAAGGCTCAAGCATCTCGAGACCCTTGTCCTGCATGGTTGTGTCCTTTAGCAAAAGCCCCGACAAAGGAGAGACCAGAGCTCTACACTTGATCTTAGCCAAAAGACCGAGAAGGGATTCAATAATGGGAGACATACTAAGCTTTACACACGGTGAAACTTATTTGGCATAAAATTGCAAATTACTTCAAATGTTTAATTTAACGCTGAAGAAATATTTTTCTAAAGAATTTTCTTTGAATAACTGTTATCATTAAAATAAAAGAAGAAGGTATACAATAAAACTCAAAGTTGTCTCTTTATTATCTCGTCGTAATCTCTCTGTTATGTAGACACAGAAAAAGAAGAATTTTCCTTCTGTAAGCTCTAAAATGACTTAGTACTGTTACTTTCATTTTTGGGAAAAGAAACGATACAGCTTGTATTTTACTTAGAGATTGTCTTTATATGCTTATAAGCTAGGAGGATCTTTTCATGGTTTCCTATTTGTTGACATGGTATAGAAAAGGCTAATTTTTTGACGTACAAGCTCAAGTGAGCACGTCAAAGAAGTTAGCAAAGATTTCATTAATACACTATCTTTGATGTATCTGTCAATCGTTTAGTCTGTTGAGCAAATAAAGTGAATCCAACTCAAAACACTTCCAGTGACAACGTTTACTTTGTTAAAGCTTAATTGTGTTTTAAGGTTATGACTTAAATTCACCGGCTGTCTTTAGTTGATAACATAATAGCATTGAAAGTTTAGCAGTAACTCTCTCTTTATATTATGTGTGCAAATATGTAGCTCATCTTTTAAAGATAATGGAATTCAAGACACAGGTGATCTAGACTTCAATGACATAGGGGATAATGAGAAATCATTTCTTTTGAGACTAGAAAGATTCTACAACATTTATTTTGATAATTGTCTCTTGTGTTTAGGATTTAAGGGAAAATTTTCATAATTCAACTATTGCTTAATTTGTCTGTATTCTTTAGTGCATAATCCTCTTTGAAACAGTCATGCCTAAGTCAGTCAAATTATTAATTTTTTTTATCGTTTAGAATAAAATGGATTGTGAAAAAAAAATGTGCAACTGTAACTTTACACATTGTTATTGACCAGTATCTTGTAAGGCTAACTTGTCCAATCTTCTAAATAACCCCAAGGTCTTGTGATGTATGGGAGTATGGCATTGTGTATTTTACTTTTCTGTTTACAAGTCGACTGGCATTTAAAAGTCATTCTTTCAAATTCTTAAAACAGTAATCTATCAAGGTTTTGTATCCAAAAAAAGCTTTGATGTCAATCTAAACATACCTACTACACAATGCCAATTAATTACACAGAAAAATTATTTTCGAAGATCGTTTTTATTTAGGAAATTGCCATTTACTATTTTTGTTCCTTATATCACTTCAAACCCATACAAATATAATTGCCTCTTTCTTCGTTAAAAGTTGGGCTGTTTACGTCCTAGGTATCAGCTATTTTAAAAACCAAAAACCGCCTTAGTTTAGAAAAAGATTTTAATACAACAAATAAAGAAGTTTTCCTGTCATAATTTTTTAAAACAATAGTGCTTAAATGTGCCCAACCATTTTGAACTTTTTTAAGTTGAAAAAACCTTAGCTTTAGGTACTATGAAGAAAGCAGAAAATGAGATGAAAGGAATGAATTCACTTTCGACTTTAGAGAATTTAGGTTTAGGAAGGAGAAAAAAAGAGAATTTTAAAGTCGGACAGTTAAAGAAATGAAGAAAAAAAGCATGGCATAATTGTATATGTATGTTAAGTCTATACCTCACAACATTGTTTGAACTTTTGATATATGAGCAAAATATGACTTCTCATTGTCTTGTAGCATGATTACAATCATATTTCTTATTGTGATATTCCAATGCCACCAAAACTAATAAAACACTTAGTAAATCAATACATTAACAACTATACACTTTGCTTTGCCAATGTCGTTCTCTTTTACTTACATGGTGACTTACAGGTTTCACTGGGAACCCGTTCACAATACAAGGAAGTCAATAGAGCACACTTATCATTTCATATATTGAATATGACAAGGAGTATCGTGACTTCTCTGATTATTCCACTGAAAAGCATAAGGCCTCAGATTGATTTGCTCATTCAATTCAATCTCGACTTAGTAATTCTAAGTAATTCTTATCAAACAGCTCGTTTAAAAGTCTTTTAGAAGTTGTTACACTTTTTTCTAGAAGAGAATACAGGAAAAAGGCCTGATAAGCAAAAGAAGTTCCGACTGATGCTGCCAGATTATCTGTGGCATCTTGTGGCAAATGTATTTAAACAGGGAGAAAAGAATACAATGAATGCAGAATCACTACAATAGATTTATGAATATGATATATGTCAAAAGAAACAAAATAGCAAATGGAATCTTAAAGAGTGGTAAACAATGAAGTTAGGACTAAATTAAATAGTAATAGCACTGTAATAGGAATAACGGAAATATAAATGTAAGTAAAGTATTTTATTGTTTCTTGTTTCGGAAACTAAATAAAAAGAACACAGACTTTACTACCATTGTTGATCTATCGGGAAAAAATCAGAGGCTTTGATGAACTTAAAAAGAACAAACGGGTAAAAATTTATGATAAAAAAGATCGAAATGTTTGTGTTACAAACAATAGTTATACATACATACTACATTTATATTACATTGTATGACAAGCTTGCAGAGCAGGTGACATAATTCTTAAGAGTTTTATTGCTTTTACTACTGATACTGTACTGACTAATGCTAGAATAGCTCCTAGGGACATTGGTTTACAAAATAGCTCTAATTCCATCTTTAAAGAGATGGTAAAAAAATTTCACCATCACTTGTGAAACCTAATTAAATGTTGAACGAGAATGATTTTAACCATACCAAAAGAAAATCTGATAAAATGGTAGAAAGCCAAAATTGCCTTCCATGAAGAATGAAATTGTTGAAAATATTCAACTGAACAAAACCAACGTCATTTCAAAAGCAAATATTATAACGTAACAAATATAGAAATAATTAGTAATTAATAATAATTCTGGTCCAGGAAACTCAAACCACGTACAATGACTAAATAAAGATATACGGCTACACACTGATCGGAGCCATCCATCATACTAAGCATGGGATAGCAACCCTTGTCAGGAACGATTTAACAGCAAGCCTGATCGAGAAGAATGAAGCCAGTGTGACACAGTGGCTAACTATTAGAATTAGCGATGATATTACTATAACCAATATCTACTAAACCCCGGATGCACCATTCGTACCACCACCACTGTACGACCACCCGGTTATTTATTCAGGGAATTTTAACTGCCGTCACACATCCTGAGGCTACCCAACAAACGACCAAGATGGCGAAGCCCTCCACGAGTGGACAAGCACTATGGACCTTAAGCTGTTGTTTGACCACAAAAAGCCTAAAACTTTCAACTCAGCTACTTGGAGTACGACTACTAACCCAGATTTATCATTCTACTTGTTCGGTGCAAACAGCTTCATACCACACTCCGCTCACAAAATCGGTGGAAATTTTCCAAAGTTGCAACGTTGGCCGACCATCATATGCCATCCTGCCCTGATAGAGTACACACCAACTGACTGGGCTCGTTTTAAAACAGAATCTGCTAACATATGTGACGATCTTCCCTTACTCAATACTACCAATACCAACACCTGCTACACTGTCTTTCAGGACTCTTAAAATTGGCTAAAAACACCGTCTCTATGGGGTACCGCAAATAGTATATCCCAAAATGGAAAACCATTTGCAATGAGATAGCGAAGGACCATGAACAGGCTCATTCAAAAGCAGAAAGACAAGAAACGGCAAACAACTTAATAGATCGTCTCACCACAAGGCATAAGAAAGAATGGTTGTCAACAGTCAAGAGCATTGACATGAAAACTCTAGCACAAAAGCCTTGCAACCATTAACAAATTCACAGGCAGGAAGAATGTATCTCCTAACCCACACTCCGTCAGCGCAAATACAGTTGCCTTTTGCCTCTTGAAGAATGGTAAGTTCGATAAACCTAATCATGAATTCACAAGAGACGTGAACCGACAACTAAAGGTGTTATGGAATGCTCCTTCAACTGACCAGAACGTGTGTCGTGACGTTTCCATCGATGAAACCGTAGCCGCTATTAAGACTCTGAAAACTGGTAAGGCACCCGGAGCTGACAATTTACACCATGAATTCTTCCTACACCTCCACGAGAACTGTATACAGTGGCTCCAGTCACTCTTCAAGCACTGCATTCACTCGAAACAGCCTCCAAAGTGTGGAAACGTCCCAAAGTCGCAGTTGTTCTTAAGTCAAATAAACCACAAGAAAGCGCCAAGAGCTACAGACCGATCAGACTTCAAAACCTTACGAGCGCCTAATTCTTAACTAGATTCAACCCATTGTAGAATCTGTTCTCCCTGAAGAACAAGCCGGTTTTAGACAAAGACGCTGTACCCTTGATTACGTTGCACTATTGATGGAAGACATTTAGACTTCTTTTGACAAAAAAATGAAGTCTGGTATCGCCCTAGTCGATCTACCCGCTGCTTACAACACAGTCTGGCACTGTGGGATTACTCTGAAACTACTAAGAAATCCCAGTAGAGAGCTGGTACTTGTGATCATGGGCATATCTCAACGTCGTTTTCATGTACATATTGGGAAGGAAAAGTCTGGCTGTAGAAAATTTTTCAACGGTGTCCCACAAGGCTCCGTCATCGTGTCTGCACTTTTCAATCTGTACACGTATGACATTCCTGAAATGATCAACAGCAAGTACATATACGCAGACGACATCGTCTTCATGTACTGTGGTAAACATATTCAGGTCATCTAGAGAACCTTATCTCATGACTTTGATGAACTGAGAGTCTACTTTCACAACTAGCGTCTCAACCTAAATACATCTAAAATTGTTGCCAGCACTTTCCATATAAACAACAGTCAAGCTCACTAAGAACTCAGAGTTATAACCTCAGGTTAAAGGAGCCAGTTTGACAAAACTTCGAAGCATCTCGGTGTGACTCTCGACCGAAAACTTTCATACAAAAAACATTTACAAAACGTTGCAGAAAAAACAACCAAACGCTGGAACCTGCTAAAGAGACTTGTCAGCAATCGCTGTGGTGCTGATTTCACAACCCTTTGCACTTCAGCTTTGTCACTTCAGTATTCAGTTTCAGTGTACTGTTCTGCTGCTTGGAGTCAAACCCACTACTGCAAGAAGCTTGACGTTTCCCTCAACGAGGGTATGAGACTAGTAAGCGGTTTAATGAAATCCACTCCTACGACCCTTCTTTCAGTCCTCTGTGGCGTTGAGCCTCCAGACATCTGAGAAACAGAAACATCCCGAACCTGCGTAAACGTGCAATGAAAGACTCGCATTTATTCCATCAGCCTGCAAAGTCTTCTTTTTATCAACGTTCGCCTCAAGAGGAGAATGGCTCTATCTACTCGAATGCACATCCTGTCAAACCAAATCAATGAAAACATGTGTCTTGACCAATGGCTGAAATTCGTGTGAAATAGACGTTGGAGTAGTTCCGAGTGCATGCTCCGCGAATATATTTCGACACCTTCAGAAAAACCTGCAGGCTATCACCTAAATCGAAGCCACTAGATCCTCCTAAACCGAATTCGCTCTGGCTATGCCCGACATGCCAGTTACATGCATAAAGTTGGTCTGAGTGGTAATCCAAATTGTGTATGCAGTAACGTGCAAACACCTCAATATGTATTGAATTGCCGTACGATTGATTGGCATCAGAGGTGATATCAGCACTATTGATGACGAAATTCGAAACTGGCTGAATCATAACAAGCTACCACTGTACCAGATATCTAATTTTTCATACTTTTTACATAATTTCTTATTAGTTCATACATACATACATATATATATATATAAGAAACTGCCACATTAGAGAAAGAAATAAAAAACTGCTTTATAGCTTCATCCTGAAGTGCCTGAGTGACCGGTTAGTTAATCAAACACTTGGGTAAATTAGTTCTGGACAGGATTTCATTTACTCGTCGTCATCTCGCAAGGAACTCCAGTATAAGGGCTCCAGATTCTAACTTGAACAAACATTTTATATCTATAGTAACGGGAAAATACTACAAGTAGGAACCCGAGGAAAAAATCAACCTGCTCATAAACCAGGAATCTGAAGTCCTCTTTCCGTCGTACTATTGTAAACTGGATTCTGGCAGCATGGCAAAAAATCACCCCAGAATTTATTAATTCCTTTAAGGCATGTGCTTGGAATCTGGCAACGGATGGATCGCAAGACATATTTATCCATTGTTTAATAAGACGATCAGCGCTGCAAATCTGGAAAGAGATGCTGGAAAACAAATTGTTAATCCTGATAGAAAAAAGATGTAAACCTGTTTCAAATTGACAAAAGGGATATTGCGTTACTACACCCGAGTTTTTCTTGGTTGATTTAAACTATGATATTTACGAACAAGACGAAATTGACATTACAACTATTTATTATTTTGATATAGAATGGTTTTAAAGGTAAAATAAAAACACAGTGGATCGTAGAATTTTTCGTTTTTCTCCTCAGTACCAAACAAGTGCCAATGCTTAATAACAACACCTTCCGAATAAATGCTCCGGGGTCAGGGGCGAAAATATAAACAAGCGATCTTGCCGATTAATCGGTCCTTTACTGTATTACAAGGTGTAGTTTCCGTACAAAGTAAATATAAATCAGCTCATTGCTGGAACGTTTCAGCAATGTCCCTATTCTTTTCATATTTCAACGTTACTTACTTTTTCTTTTTACAGGTGGGGTATCAATGATGAGATTTTTGGGAAAAACATTATTTTTTTAAATTGATAACTGTTGTGATGATTAATTGCATATTGGCAGATGATTGGCTTTAAAGGATATTGGGAGAAAGCATGAGGGATAAAAGCAAAATGGAAAAATATTGGGTTTTTTTATCTTGATAACTGTTGTGATAATTGATAGTAATATCGAACTAAACAAATCATTTAAAATGTTGGAATTCCTAATTCTCTTTTGTTTCTGGGTGATCTCGACAAAATAATTTTTTTTAAATATAAGTTAATTTATGCAGGTTATTTTTGTTGTTGCTGCTCCAATTATCGTAGGGAGTCTGCATTCCAGAACTGCACACAAACGTCTGGATCATACATACTGTTCTAGGAACTCAATTCGTTTACAAGTATTAAATTTTCTATTAATTAACATTTTGCTTTGAATTTTGATATTTCTTTGATGATATTTGAGCCATGATAATCCCATTTTCCTTCAAGTAACTCATCCATAGTTATACAGTTATTGCAGAAACCAGAAGATGGGAAAGACAATGTTCACGTCTTGGTGGTATAGATTCTATTTCAAGTTATCTCAACTTGCGGTCATTATCTCAACGAGGAATAATTTCCTTAAGTGCTATAATAAAAGTGGGGTAATTGTATTTTGAAATAGGTAATCAGCATTAAACAAGTGTTTCGAATGCAACTTGATAAACGACTTTATTTCTCTACAAACCCTAAAGGAAATTTCAGAAACAGCGTGCATGAGAACTTATAGGGTATTGTCTGCATAAGGTGAAAAAATTAGGAATAAAATAAATTTCAAATATAGAAATTTTGAGACAGGCGTATTACTGAAATTTGAAAGCTGAAACATAACTTCATTAAACTTAAATTCTTGGCTATTCCAATTTTTCAGGATTTTATGGAATAGGAAACTGTTTATTTGAGTTTAATCAGCTTTGTTTTATGACTTCTGCCAAATTATTACAACTAACAATCATTTATTCATTCATTGTATTTCCTATTGAGAACAGGGTCCTCTTGGGGCCCTTTCCCCACAGATTCTCCGATAATCATTTCTACGACGGATTACAAGAGTGATACTTTTTAGGTGTCCAATTTCTTTACGCTCACAGTTTATTTCTTCCAAATAAATACTGTTATCTCTCTTACCTTTTGTTGCATTTTGACGTCTAAAGGCTCCTTTTTACAACCTTTTTAAGATTTATCCTATATTAAATCAATCGTTTGCATCTCTATCGTATTCACACTTCAACACTGCAACAAATTTAGCAAGCGACTTTGCATGCTTCTAAAAATCTTACTCCTGTACATTGTACATTTTTCATGGTTATATATCTAACGTACAGTAGAAACCTCCAAAGAGACGCAGACCGGTTCGATCAATTTCAAGTCTCATCAGAACGGTTAATCATGGAGACAGAAATCTCATTGCAGACTTCCTACCAAGTATCTGTACTTTAAAATGACAAGTTATATGCATTATGCAGATATATGCAGAATTTTCAAGTTATATGCTGTTTACCACAACTTTTTTGCAGCGCTTGATTTTTATGTTAAAAGTGATTAGGCGAGCTAGACTTCGGTGACATCAAACCAACATCTCAAGTCCCTATATTTATACCTATAAAAACACAAATATCCAAGTTGTAGGTCCAATCTGCAGACCGACGCAGGTTTCTTTAGTACGCCAAGCTATACATACATCCATTCTGTTTTATTTCTTGATTGAAACAGGTTACATAATGACGTCAGAAAATTTGGGATTGGAAGCAGAAACAGTTCACTCAGGTATAACCAATTTTTAAAGAAAATTGCTTCGATAGATTTACTATGTCTTGCCAATGCCAAGGACATGTGATACTAATTTATGCCTTTCCTAAAGCAGTCAAAGAGCTTAAAACATAGACAAAAGAATATGCCCATAACATTTCATATCACTTGAGGATCTTATTGCTGTGGCAACTAATAAAATTCAATGAACAATCCCATGGTGTTAAAACTTAGACATAGACCTCAACAATTGGATGTTATTGGCAATTTTAAGGTGTGTCGTAAATGTTGGAATAGGATTGAATAAGTAAAGAAAAATTTAGCATAAATTTACCATAACGAAAATCTGAATATAAAAGTCATAAAAGTCTATACGAAAAGCGACGACAAGTCAAAAAGGTATAAAGAATTGCACGAGTTCCTTTTTCTTACCTCCGACATAAATAACATCATCTTTTTCACTTTCATCCACAGGCTTTAGAAAGCTAGAGATTTTCGCTTGTTTGAGTGGTACTGTTGAAACTGGTCGCTTCTTAAAAAAGTTTTGCATCTTGGTTTGTGTGGCCATTTTCACAGTTGTTTCGCTCAAATAAGTCTGTTGTATCGTCCTCATAACACAAATCATGCTATTCATAAACATTCGAAAGTCCTAACATTCGAAAATCAAAAACGTTCGAAAATCATAAAGGTAGAAAAAACACGACATTATAAAAAATGAAAGGAAAAAGTTTTGAGACCTTTGTGACTTGGTTTTGCCTTGAACAACATGGAAGGCTTGTCGAAAATTTGTTTTAAGGAACTTTTACTGAATACAAATGAAATACCAATCATGATAGAAAAGGAATTTTCCACTGAGTGCTGTGTCAGAGGCCATCATGTAGACCGGAATGAATGAGAAGCAAACGTTGGTAGTGGGCTAACCGTCTGCAAAGAAACACGACCTGGTGCGCTTCTCGAGGATAAGTACGCAATGGCGCTTAAATACGATGATGTAACTGTTGGACATGGACCAAAGTTCTTGTCAAACATAGTGTATTGTTACGTAAAGAATGGTGGTGAACCTTTTGTGAGAATAACTGGCAATAGACTATTTTCTAAAGGTATACCTCAAGGAGGGATGGAACTTCCGGTCTTGTATTCTTTCAAGTCAACAAATGTGGAAGTTCATGCAAAGCTACCATATCTCGTTTCCAATGCTTTTAAGGATTACAACGAGTGCAAAAAGGTACGAATTAATAAGAAGAAAAAGAACTAAAGAGCTTGTAAAATTTATTAATGGAAAAATTCATTTGAAAAAAAGATTTATTTTTTTTAAGTCAAAAGTTCTTATTTTGTGCGGACGATTTTTTTTACCTCTAATTATTAACGTTAATTTGTGGTGTTCCAAAGTTGGTATTTAAACGCCTCCAATTATTAACGCGGGTTGGTCAAAATAATTATTTTTACCGCCGCGTTAAATTAGAATAATTACGGTAGTCTTGTGACTTTGCGGTAATAAGACTAAAAAGCTCCTTATATTACTGAAACCAGACGGTTTGTCTTCTTAAGGAACACACCTATCCTTTATTTCGTCAGAAGTGAGTAAACAGCTTGCCCTTAATTTACCTAAGGAAGGGATATATGAGTTATAAAGAGCCAAGGAGCTCTGATTTTATTACTGAGAACTAAATTTTTACTTCTTTAAAAATGCTTATTTCAATGTCTTCTTTTTTTTTTCTCATTAAAAATGATGATGTATTTGCCAAAATGTGCCAAAACTTTACAATATGATAATATTAGATACACTAATATCAGGATATTTTGCACCAGTGCTTAAAATAATTTACCTCATAACCCATTTTGGTCAAACCCCTTCTAAACTACTGTCATCAATTTTGTAGGAATATTTTACACAACTTCTGGATACAGAAGAGATTAATCCCAACTAAGAATTAATAAGCTTTGAATGATTGTTCTTTTTATCTTTTGTTATTGATTTCCAGCATAAACATCTCAATCTATGAAATGGATCCTTGCAGCACTCCAGTTATGAAATATTCTATCTTTTTTTGTTTAGTGGAAGATCGATCTGAAAAAGGATAGTTTGCTACTACATGTCTTCCAACAATGACAGTCATGAATTTTTCTGGTATATGATGTAACGCAACATACACACTTTGAATGTTGTACTCAGCAGTTTATTAGTTATCAAGTAATATACCAAAATGTAAGCAATTAACTGTGGTTAATTAATATGCTCCTTATTTATAGATGCTGAACAACATTAGTTGCCAATATTTGTCTCATTTAAAGAGTTTACGTGGCAATAGAGCTATTAAGCTTAATGGTCAGTTTATTTGTAAGCATGGGTAGCAATTTTTGCTAAGCCTTGGCCATTGATAGAATATTATAAATTTTATTCCAAATGTATTTACAAGCCTGTATTTCAAAGGGAAGAGAACTTGTACAGGTTCGTAAGAGTATTTTGTAGAAATTTACATAAGTGATGTGTAAACTGCCATGATAAAAAAAGATGATGGTAAAATTTATTAATATGTCATTGTTTTCTTAGTGAGTACCCACGAACAAGTTTTGAGGACTGGACAAAAAGCTCAGACATATCTGGTGGGTGATATTTATGTAAGGAAGTGTAAATAAGTCAGTAATGCTGATATCCACTTCTGGTTGGCAAAAAAATGTTGTCAGTGAAGTTTCAGAGTAGTTAATTTTACAACGGGCTTTCATGCCAAAGACAATGTAATAGTAGCTTATTCCAAGAGGAGGCAAAATGCCCAGTCAAATAAAATATCGGACTAAAAGAAATACTATTTAAATATAGTTAATTGTTTTGGTTATCGCAAACTTTGACATAATCCAAATGTTATTAAAAATTACTTTAAGGAAAGAGATTCTGCAGTACAATCAAAATGCAGTTGTTTGGTATCTGTTCCTTTTTTGGCGAGATTGGCAGCTGCTGACCAATAGTTTTTTCTGAGCTCTACAAACTGTATGCAGGTATGTTATGATAGGAAAGTAAGGACAAAGTGTACTTAGAAGTATCGTTATGCACTTTCGGTTGGTTTTGAAAACGTCCTTTCTGATCCTGCAAAACTCATAACCAAAGGTAATAAAGGAATCATTATACGCATCACTTTTAAATGAAACCTGACAATCTTCTTAGATTCCTGGGATATTCTTGATTGCCATTTCAATTGTCCCAGGAAGAAAGGGTCATAGTTCTTTGAAAAAAATCTATTTGTTTGTGTACCTCTAAATATAGAATCGAAAAAAGTTCTTAAATTGTTTCTGAAAACATGGGCTAGAACAGAGAGATCTGTAAGAATGTAGTAAAAGTTTTCTAGGATATTCTACCAGTTTTATTTGGACACGAAATCTAATAACATTTATGTTGGTACGTGCTGCTACGAAGGGGAATTTACAGAATAATAACATGCTGTATTTTTGTTATTGTTGCGTAAAAGATCTTTGGAATGTACGGTGTGGTACTTAATATTAGCAGATGATTGGCTTTAAAGGATAATAGAAGAAAGCGCAAGGGATAAAAGCAAATGGAAAAATATTATATTTGTTTTTTGTATTGATAAATGTTGGACTATACTTAAACCTACAAAAGACCAAGATCATGAAGATGGCTGGAGATCCAATAAACATTGTAATAGACGATCTGGTTATTAATGGTGAAACCATCGAGACAGTAAGTGAATTTTTTTATTTAGGAGCAACGATCACGAACAACTGTACTGATACCAAAGAAAAAGATTTGTTATTGCAAAAAATGCTGTAACCAGTCTCACTAATACCTGGAAGGATAGGTCAATATCCTTAAATCAAAACTAAGAATACTATCAACTCTTGTGTTTTTAATTGCAGCATGTGGTTGTGAATGCTGGGCTACAAAAAAGACTGATGCAAAAAGACTCAAAACGTTTGAGATTTGGTGTTACAGGAGGATTTTAAGAATCAGTTGGACTGAAAAGTAAACAAACGCATGGATTTTAGAAAAGGTTGACAGATCAACACTTTGGAGCTCCTTTTACAAAAGGAAACTAACATTTATTGGTCACGTTGCAAGAAGTACGGGTATTGAAAATGATGTATTAGCAGGAATGGTAGAAGGAAATAGAAGAAGAGGAAGACCGAAGATAAGAATAGCTGATAACATCAAAGGTATGACTGAAATGACAATGGTTCAGATGCTGAAAAATTCAGGAGACCGGAAAAAGTGGAAGAGAATTGTTTGGCATGCCACTGCGGATCATGATAATGATCTTTCCGTTTGATAATGATGATGATGATTGATAACTGTAGTAATAATTTTCTGGATACACGACCTTGATATTGAGTGTTTTGTGTTTAGTCCAGTAGTAGCCGAGTAGTTAAAGCTAAACTTTTACATGCAGAAGGTTCATGGTTCGAGCGCCGGCCACGTCCCTGGACGTACTGTACCTAATTCGTTTACCTGTTGTAAGTGGGATTCTATCACGTTTGCACATGTTTGCAGAAATATAATCGGGAGAGGAAAGAAACCAATAAATTATATATATATACTATAAATATAATATATATAATATATAATACATATATAATATATATTATATATAGTATAAGGAGTAAACTCCAAGTATCAGGATGTTATTTGCTACAAACATAAATGGTACATATAAAGAACATTAATTGGACAACAACGACACGATACGAGACAATTATGACAGCAAAAATTTGAAATGCAAAGGAGATTATAGCAATATGGGTAGAAAGAAATAAGCTTCAGATTAAGGAAATGTTGAGTGAGAAGAAAGAATTATTAAATAAGAAGAAAAGGGAAAAACACGAAAATATGAAATGGTTTTTACAGAAAGGTAAGTATAGACAATAAATGAAACTTAGCATTGTCACACGAGAGCCAGAGAGAAGAGAAAAAAATGAGAAAAAACAAATTGACTGATCATAAAGAAGAACCGTGTTACAGAAGTCTCCTGCTTGTAACCGACAACGGCTGCTTTGGACACAGAAAATATATATAAATGATATATATACACACATATATATATATATATATATATATATATATATATATATATATATATATATATATATATATATATATANTTTCAGGATTTTATAGAAGCCTTGGAGCGTGACTAGATACTTGATCAAGTTGAGGTGAAAAAATAGTTAGAATTAATTTGAAAGACAATGGTGTCAGGAAATGTGACGATTTTATGGGAAGTTAAGGAACATTAGAGGAGTAAGGTCCCTTCATTGATCTTTGATTATGTGTTTTGCTTTGGTTTTTGAGGTTAGTGGAAAAAATAGTGAAACGTCATTCTGTGTTGAAAACAAAGGTAAGTTTAATGTTAATAATAACAAAAGTAATAATATCAACACAAAGAATAGTGCAAAGTCAATCTGAAAAAGGATATTTTGTTATTACATTGCCTTACAGCAATGACATTAAAATTTCAATGCTAGGTTTAATGTTTAGAAAAACAAAAATAATAGTAAAAAGAATAGCGATTATGAATTGTAAAATAGAAGGAAATACTTTTCAATACGGAGAATGGCTGTTACGTCCGGCCTCTTTTTCGGAAATATTTCCAGGCAATAAACACAAGAGCTCTTTCAGTATTAAATTCTGCTATTCAGAATGGACTTAGAGTAGTTGAAAGAGATTGACTGAAAAACCAGACAGATTCTTACAGTTTATTCCAGCTTGCACCCACAAAGAGAAGGAGACAAGCTTTATTGTGGGGCAAAAAGGAGGAGGTAGGAGTTGTGAACTGCAACGAGGTAAAAATAAAGGTAAAAGGTATGAGCATCAATGTTTAGGATAAAGAAAAAAATGTTTTGCTGTTGCAATAGGATGGGTAACTCTGGTCAGCAACCAGTTTAGTACGAAAATGAAAACACTCTCTTAAGGTACTTTTGAGAGGTGAAATTCAAAATTTGCTTTAGTTTTGCAATATTTTCTATTTATTTTGCTACAGGCAATCAAATTAAATCAACAAGAAATGGGTTGAGTGACCGTTTTATCATTTTGTGCATTTATGATTTTAGGAAAGTTATATTAAATATATCAAATTTTTATCAATTTGAATAATTTTCTATTTCTTTTGGGGAATGTATTACTTCTGTGATAAATAATCATTTTACATAAAAGTATTACTCACCCATTTGGTTTACTAATACTATTGAATAATATTCTTTCGACGTTTTGCTAATATTTCGTTGTAAGTGATTAACATTCATTCGGAGTTTTGCTCCGGTAGCTAGTTCGAAATGCTAGTTCGAAATTTCTAAATTAACATGGTCAAGCTAAAAATAAAACTTTTTACGGAATAGCTACGCTTACTTATGAAAAACGTTCTAAATAGGTGTTAAAAATTATTTACTGTTGCTTTTAAGTGATTTTACTTATTCTTTGAAACAATCTTAGGAACATATAATAGGGTTTTTTTGCATAAAAACAACTTTCATTCCACTCTTTGCTATTTATCTACATCAAAATAAAGTGGAAATGATTTCAAAACCAGGGTTTAAAAAGAGTCGGAATGTTTTCTGCTAATTATTAGGCGGGAGTAAATAAATTTTGGCAAGGAGGCAAACAATGTTTACTTTCAAGTGAAGTAAATGAGAGTGACACATTTGTACCCTCTACAGATAGCCTGCAAAACATCCCGAGAGCATCTAAACTATTAGACGAAGAGAACTCAAACATCACTCATCTTTGGTTTCCCAGTGATATGGTGCAACCCACAGAATCCGGTTGATGATTGTTACTTCTGTTTCTTTAACAGAAGCAACAATTTAATTTTTTTGTTTCTGGACCAGTGTAGTGTTAGTATATATTAGTATATTATCTCTTTAAAATATTTATTTTGAAAAAACAAAAATGCTGTTCTTTTTATTTCAAATTTCTTAAAAAGTTTGTTTGAACACACTTTAGGGGAGCGGAAGAAAATGAAAGTTAAAGTAAGTTAATATACGTAAGGATAGAGAAATTATTTCAGTTATAATAACGACATACAACATCAACTAGTTTTGAGGTTTTTGGAAATTAAGATTTAAAAAAACACGCTTTAAGTACAGCTGAGTCATAAAGGTAATGAGCCTTTTTAGGTATGTATGAAGAGTATGATTGACTCATACAAGTATTAATAAACGTTTTAATTTTATACTAATAGAAATATAAAGCTCTTGTAACCTTATGCGAATTGCAGCTAGCTTTTAACAGAATGCAGAAGAAAATGTTAGAGATTCGAGTAAGACCTATAACAGTATGTATTAGTAGGAATAACAATAATAACAATAATAAGAGTAATAACAATAATAACAATAATAACAATAATAACAATAATAACAATAATAACAATAATAACAATAATAACAATAATAACAATAATAACAATAATAACAATAATAACAATAATAACAATAATAACAATAATAACAATAATAACAATAATAACAAAAATACCAATAATAACAATAATAACAATAATAACAATAATAACAATAATAACAATAATAACAATAATAACAATAATAA